>QYTT01083831.1:0-17516 GCA_006980735.1 Dasypogon diadema
GAAATATATTGTTGAAAAACTTTAACAAATTCTTTAGCATTTCTCCTTAAATTCTCTTTTCCATCTACAGACTTTTTTATTCAGACTTCCTTGTTACAATTCGATGCATTGTTTTAAATTTTCAAAGCCGGTGACGAGAATCTCTAACTGTGGCATGTATGAGGAGTAGACGTTGTTTTGTGTTGAGCTCCCTGATTCCTGTGATTTCCGTGCTTACTAGTTACTGTACTAATATCAAATAGGAGTATTAATATTATATTTTCGACTGCGGTGTCGGTGTGTTTCTGTCGGTTTTGCCTATGACATTCAAGGTTTAGTTTTGTTTTTCGTCTCGTCGTGGAAAGACCTCAGCAGTGGGAGAGTTGATACCAATATGCCCATGTCTGCAGCGGAACCATTAACCACCACATGCAGCCGCAGTGAACATATTTCCTTATCCGTCTAAGGCCTTGGAAGGATTATGTCCCATCAGTTCGTCAAGCATCAATCCGCGTTTAATAATTTCATAGTTGTGAGACTTCTCTTCTAAACCGATCTTCTGTGAGCTCTTGATCGTGGTGAAATTGGCATTTAGTGTCATTTGACTTCTCGAAGGCTTTTGATAGCATTTTTAACGATTGTCTTCTTCATAAGCTTTCTGATAAATTATCTGTAAATAATCTGTAACACTACTGTCTTCTTTCCTTTGTGACAGATTTTAAAGCGTCAAGTGCTGTGATAAATGTACATCATTTTGCAACGTTACTAAAGCTGGCCCTCAGGGTTCGATTGTGGGTCCCCTTCTTTTTCACGTCAATGGCGTTTCCTCTGCTATACGACATGCATTCTACCATATGTATGCAGATGATCTACAGTTATACCTAAACTGCCCACGCGAATTTTCACCGGATTATTGCATTCTAATGAACAATGATCTTAAGAGTATTGCAGAATGGTCTGATCGCTCAGGTGAGGTGGTTAGGTTATATTTATCCTTATAGAACTACCTCTTTGGGTGTAATTTATTTACATATTTAGATATGAAGGCCTTGTGTAAACAATTACACATATCTCCAATTATGACGGGTATCTAAATATATATTATGTACTAAATTAAAGAGGAAGCTATAAAGAATCTAAATTCCTGTAAAAAATTATATGTTAATCTGGCATTTGCTCTAGGAATTTAATAATATTTGCAAAATTTATCAGCAATTTTCCCCATTTTGGCGGTTTAAAATTAAATATCTCATGGTAACGGAGGGGTGAAGGCATAGCTGGGATTCATTGAAACAAACAGAGAGTTCTCTGTCAGATGACATGTCAAATTGTTTCATAAGGTGCCTAGTAAAAAACTTGGAGGGTGTTAAATAAATCAAGTATTCAAAAATCTTTGTAGAAGGGTCCCCCCTGTCGTTTAGTTTTCTGAGTGTTACAACATGTTCGAAAATTTCAAAAATCGTAGTGGGGCACCTAAGTTACGTTCCTTGTGAAGTGAGATTCTTGTTTGTTTGCATCCTTTTTTGTTTTCTTTTCGATTATGTCTGTGTAATATTTTAAAAGTCTCTAAACTAAAAGCGTTCATCCTAAGAAGAATTTCTGAAAAAAATTACTTGACATACTTGGGTTAAAATAATGTAAAGGACTTATATACTAATCTAATATTAATAAAATATTACCCTGAGGCTTTTCAAACCTTTCGGTAACAAGTTTCCCATTTTTACAATAAATTGTTACATATTACTTCTCGTATAAATTGTGGGCGCAGATTTAAACAGCATCAAAAGTTGTTGAAACAAATGCTGTGATTTTAGAAATAAAGAAAAGGAAAAGCAAACCCATCAGCTCATTAAAATTCAAATTAGTAAAGCATCAGGAGCTAAACAAGGCAGTTGTGGTGCCTTCTGGGCAAATTAGGGATATTTAAATTACAAAAAATAAGGAAAAATTTTAAGCAATGATGTTCCACCGCCTAATGCTGATGTCGTCGTTTCTGAAAAATAGAGAGGATTAACATTGTTGTACTACAAACGTATACCAACACCAATTGAACAAGAGATGAGAAAATATTAAAGTAATAAATGTCTTACAGCCTAAATGCCTAAAATTTTAATGGAATATTTGCAAAATGCGAAATTTATGAGTGTTTACGGATAAGTATTGCAAAATATTATATTAAAATTATTTTATTCTTTTTAGGGCATTGACAATTTGAAGTTGGCTCTATTTTTTACAAAAGATTTCGATTTCGAGTATTTTTTGGCTCCTGCAACGAATGTCGTTAGAGTGGAACATTAGAAATTAGTTTCAAAATGAAAACTGGGTGTATTTATTACTTGCTACTTAAGTAGAATGAGCTGGAATGAATCAATCATGACAAGAAAACAAAATTGCAAAAATAAATCTATTTCTCTTCAAGTGTTTAGATATTCGTCCCTCCGGTACCACCCAAGCCCTCCTGTTATTTGTACCGTAACACTACATTATATTCCTTGATGATTCCAATCTTTTACTATAAATCTCAAATTGAGGAAGAATGCTGTACCTTTCGGTAGAATTTCATTGCGGAAACACTTTCCTTAAATAGAAGGAGGAAAAAAGTAAACCGAAAACTCGTAAACAGTTTTTGCAGAGCCCTTCAGAACCTACTTATCCTGAAACAAGTTAACCCCAAAAGTCATCCGATCAATTAACCTTCCCTAATCCAATTGATTCACCTCTCAATACTAAATCTAACCACTAAACAACCCTATGACGACAAAAGGGACTCGAAGCCCATTTAAACACTGCTGACAACTACAGAACACGTGTCTCTTCGACTAACACTTCCTTAAATGCAGCAACAACAAATCGGGTGGCAGCATTATACGAATTGCCTCCCTCGAATCTTTTGTTCAATTCATGAGATAAAAGTTGTCCTCACGCCAATAAGGGGAATGCCGTACAATTGTACTTACCTACGTACATGGAACCATACGTATAGGCTATATACCGTCTAGAGATCATCGTTTAAGGGTGGTTTTTCTCCGATTGTAAGCTTTTTGTGTACGATCCAAAAGCTGACAAATTAGAAAACAAAAGGCAGTTCGCACGAACAGAGAAGGTTCGGTGAATTGTACTTGCTGCCGTCAGATTTGATTTAAAGAAGGTGGAATTGGTGTGTTGACGCAAATGGAGCGAAAAATCCCCCGAAATAATTGTTCAGTTTTTCAGGTTTTTTCTTTCGGTGATGAGATGAATAATTCTTTTTATAGTGGCGAAAATCTGACCTGTTTATAAATGACTAAATGAGATGGAAAGGAATAAATCATGCAATTCCACAAATAACATTTTAACAAATTAGTTTGTAATAAATTTAGCAATTTTAGAGTTGCAAAATTATATAATTCAAGTAATCTACAAAAATCTGGTTACGTAGTCAAAGACTTCATCACGAACTCTATCAGACCTAACAGATTTCTGCTAATTGAGCGAGTCAACTCTGTTTGTGGTTCCTAACTCACATGTCATTATGGGAAAAGAGTGTTGTAACAGCCTTCAAAGAAATATCTGCAGGAAATTTTTCACCTTACACTATGAACTAAACGCTCTGAAACAAGTCATCTTTTAAGGCGTCCACCAAACACCAAGCTCTCGTAGTTAACTACATACTGCAATGCGTACAACTAACAATGTCGTCATAGGCCCACTCAGATCATATTCAAATTCAGTTGACAATCTGAAGGAATTCTTGTAATACTGGTAAAGAAGTATATTTTAAAACTATGCAACTGCATATAAAAAAGTGAACAGGAATGTCCATTTCAGACAATCTTCAGCTTCTAGCTCGTTAAGGAAACTTTGCTGTGCTATAGTCTTGTGTCATCTATGAGTAAAGCAAAGCATTAATCCTCTCCAATGAGTTCTAAAAAAATTCTTGAAGATAACTGATTCGCTACCAACCAAGCACATATGCATAAAGCTTTTAAGCTCTCTCTTGCTAAATGAATTTTTGCATACATTTTTCTCACGAAAGTTTTTCCTGAGAAGTTATTAAACATTATGGCAAAGAAAAGGTTACCAGTAAAGGAAAAAGTGTCTTGTTGATCTATCGAAAGTATTTTTATATGGGGATACTTACTATATTCATGCTAATGGATTTTTGGAGCTTATCATATTCGCTGCCAACTACGAGTATACTCGTGAAGCTTTTAAGCTCTCCCTTACGAAATGTATTTTTACATATATTTTTCTCACGAAAGCTTTCCTGTTAAATATGGCAGTGAATGGGTTATGAGGCTTGAATTAAGGATTTTAACAGGGCTGCTGACAGATTACTATCGCCAATAAAAAACTTAATACCGGTTCGCTTCAGAATTGAACAAACAGAACTTACAGAATTTCATACTAGCATTAGGAGCAAATCAGGATACCTTGAAAACCGCAAAAAACTACATATATGTTTGCTTGATTGCCATCTTCTTTATATTCAGCTCTGTTGATAAAAATGTTCTCTATTCAAATTGTTCAGACATTTTTTTGTGAATTGTGAAAATCGCATAAACTTGACGGAAGATAATGTTTTTTCAAAAAGTACGCAACTTTTGGTTTTATTTAGAAATGTGACAATTAGCAGGGTTATTCAGGATTGCGTAACAAGCATTACTACAAAAAAATATGCAAATTTGTAGTCACAGTATATAAAAGTAGGGTGCAGGGGTGGCGATTTTCACAATTCACAAAAAATATCTGAATCTCAGGAATGATCAGACATGTAATTTTTTTTTTAATATATTTTTTATGTATCCACTGGTCCCGGTTTGACGTTGAGTTTTGGGACACCCTGTATATTGTTGCAAAAATCTTACGTGATTTCAAGTAAATAAGCAGAAATGCTCCCCTATCGGGAAACGTGCCCCGTCCCGTCAGCAACTTCACGTGCGAAGAAAGCTTTCCGTGGCCCTGACGGAACCGAGCAGCACAACAAAATGAGACTCTATCTAATAAAATCGCGTTTCTAGAGCAGGTGTTAAGTCGTCAACGGATAATTCGGTTCAGTGTCGAACCGTGAAAAAATTTTTGAATTAATATTTTAGGGAATTAAGGATTTTTGTTAAGAATCTGAAAAGGTATGGAATTAAAGTAAGTCTAACGCAATTAATTTGAAAGTAATTAATAAAATAAATATGTAGACATATTTTTAAGGAACTTTGGATCTTTATAAAGCACCCAAAACATATACACGAAGTAAAGCTTTAGATAGGAGAACCAAGTGTTTGCGCTTAAGAGAAAGTCCGAAACGCTATCGTTTAATCAAAAACAATTTACTTGGTATTTGAATTTTTCGAAGACTGGTAGGAGTGGCTCAAATTTTGCTTATATCCACGACACTTGGAAAAATCGTCGTAAGCTCCACAAGTAACAAATTGCGAGAAATTTGGGATTAGTGTAATGAAATTTTGCTTAATGTAGTCGGTGACTGACTAGACTGAGGCGCACGCTTACAGATTTGTTCCTGTATGGATGTGGGTGCCATTCCCAGGGTGCGGTTGTTTATTTGGGTATCAATACCTGAGGCAATTCTACTAACGAGGATTATATTGCGGAGTAAAAAATTCATACAAAAAATTGATGCTTGCTTGCAACATTTGTTAGGTTAAAATTTTCCTATCTTATTTTTCCTAAAATTTCTTTTCGCCGTAGATGTGTGAAGCGCATCATAGGGTTGTCCCCTGAACTTAGGCAAAAATAATATGCTAGAGAACTAGATTTCGATTCTTCACTGCTGATTAGCCTCAACTTATAAACTCAGTGGATTCTTTAATAATCGAACAACGAATAAATTTGCATTCCTTTTAAATTGAAACGCCCTTTAAAATTTTATTTTGATGAATAAATCTGTGCAGAAAGTGAGAAACTTCCCCTTGCTGGGAAATAACTTTAGGAAAGATCTCAGTTCTATGCTTCATAATGCTTTCATGATATGCATGCGCTTCTTAAGCATCTAAAATAGGCCTTTGGTAGTGCAATCAGAAGTTATTGTCGCCGAGTACCAGACAGACGTACTTAATGCTGCCATGATAATCCTTAATAACAATTAGAACGGATTAGAGCAGTTACTTGCCTGTAATAAGTGCCCTTAAAAGAAATTCACCACAAAGATTAATACCAAAGTACGTGAGAACTCAACAATAGCCGTAATTAGTGTCCTGGGTGGAAGTTTCAAGGTATGTATGATATGGAAACTTGTTCATGTTGAAATAGACTTATCTGAGAACATCTGTACACCAAGTCGTCCACTTCCAAACATGAAAGATGAAAACATTTAAAAAGGAAATATTACCATTTTTCCGCAAGTGAATAAAATGAAAATTCAGTGAAAAAGAAACTTCGATAAACTCTGACAGGTGGAAGGATTTTAGAAGTTGTTATTGATGGCAAACCAAAATAGAGAGCACAATAGAAACGATAAGAAGTTGTCCTCAAGGCGATTTCTTTTGTTGTCCTTTCTGAGGGAATGAAAGCAGGTTCACAAATTTCGGGATGAATGGGGCGAAAAGAGATTTTCCGAAAGAATTTTCCATAAAATGTCAAGAAGTGTTGATAACATGATGCGGGTACAAGGCAAGCAATCATCCGTTGTTCCTGTTGCTTCTAAGGATACTTGTGATAAATTCTGTCCGTCCAAAAGGCAGCAGAGATTTGTCCATTTTAAGTTATATTTTTTTCGAATATCCTCTCAAGAATTGAATATTTTAAATATTTTTACTGCTTATCCATTTATGCTGTCCTGTCTGATTAACGAGAAGATTTTCAATTTTTACACTGCGTAAAAACAATTCCAGTGAGAAACGTATGGACAAGCATCACACTTATATAAATATTTACTGCCAACTCAAACAAAACATTATGGATGCAATACATGCTCCTTTATAAAATATGAAAATTTTTCTACTCGAAAAGTGCAAACTTTTAATGGATTTCTGTTACGTTGCAGAAGATTTATCGCTACAGGGTGTTGAAAAATGAAAAGCACCCGAAGTGCATATGGGGATCTCCTCCGAGCAATGTACACCTCTTTCGTAAAAATCACTGTCAGAAGAAGTTGTGTTACGTTTTGTTACAAATTGTAAAAACGGATCGTTTTTTGTTAAATATATCTGTGAAAGTTTTAAATTCTAGAATAGACTAACTTTACATACGGGTATTAAAACTCGATAAGTGAATATACTGTGAGAAATTGAAAAATATGAATAGCTTAGTTTTTATTACAAATATTGATTGGGGCTAGGTACTTTGTACAATAGTCGTTAGGAGAACATGTTTTCAAGAACTACTACTTTAATTGTTCATTCATAAAATTCATAAATTTCGAGTCTTGAAAGTATCTAAAATGTTAAGAGTACCACCAACATTTTAAAATCATTTTTTCTTAATATTTTGCGTACCTACAAAATGCCTTAAAAACATCTCCTTCCAAAATACATTCTTTTCAGTAATTTTCTGGAAAATTTTTAATATTATTAATTAAAGTTGCCTTTGTAAGATAATTCTTTGAAATATTTTCTCTTTGTAGGTAGATAATCTCCGACATTCTTAAAAATATTTATTGATTTGGAATGTGATCCCTGTAAGAGTGCTGTCGTGAGAAGAGACTGCAAATTTCTACAAAAAAAGTAGCCAAACGAAGAATTTTAGGACTTAACTTATACAGGCACGTGAACTGGATGTTATTCACTCCTTGCAAAAATACTGGTGAACTTTAGAGGTAGCAAAACTTAATGATTCATGTCTTCTAGATTGAGTAACAAGACGAATAAGGTTTTTAATGTGTTTCCATTTAATTTTCGATATATAGTTCTGTTATCGCTTCTCTTTTCTATGTCAAAATTTCGGTCTCTATTGACTTTGTAAATCAGTTCACATTACGAAATAAATTTGAATGAAAACTTCAATAGAACATCGCAATGATGCGATGATTCTGAAATGTTTCTGAAGTAGCAGAGAGGTGATATGTTTAAAGGATTTCTTCTGAATTCTACTTTATTAAATTGTAAATGAACCGAAGATGAAGAAACTGATCTGTACATTTCAAGCTACATAATTCGTACAATACCCAATCATTTTTGGAAATTATTCTGTTATCAGTAGCAAAATTTCACTCCGAAAACAAAATTTATTTATATTTCCTACACGTCTTGATTTGTTCTTAACCAAAAAAACAAAGCACAAAAGAAGCCGCAGCAACCACAAGGTAGTGCTAATCCTGATTAGAATTCACTCAAAGTGGTTTTAAATTTAATAATATCAAAAAATGATATGCTAAAGGAATATAATAAATTTGCAAAAAGGAAGTATATGAAAAGAGTTATTATTTTTTGTTTTTTCTTCTGCTTCTATTGGGGTCCCGAAATCCAATCCCTTTCTCTGCCCTTCTATTTCTCCTTCTGGCTTCCTCTGCTTCACTCTTTGTTCACCGCATCCTCAATTCCTCATCCTCAGACTGTCTTCTTCACCGTATAACTTTCCCGACGGCAATTCTTCACCATTTGACTATCCCACACTTTTTTAAGAAAAAGTTCCCGGCTTCGTTGCTTCGAACTTGCTTTCTTTTGTTTCACTGCAAAACTTCCTTTTTCTTTTATTTTAATACAAAACTGATAACTTTTGCATCTCAAGCTCTGTAGAAAAAGCGCTCCTATTTATACTTCCACTCGACATTTTCGTTCGAGTTCTTGTGCAGTGAGGGTGTCTCGTATACACGTCATCATCAGTATAATTTAATTTCATAAAGTGATTATACTATCTGCTTCACAACTGAGAAAAAAACAAAAGTGAAAAAAGTGTGATATGGGCAGCGCCTTTGATCGTGTCGAGAGAATCTTTGATTTTTGAAGTGCAAAGTGACCTTATCACAGTGAGCTCAAATTTTGCAAATTTTTTTTATTATTGAGTGACTTAGGACAGAAAACAGGGGCTTCGAGCAATAACAGGGGTTTCGAGCGGGAACAACGAGGCAAAAGTGAAGTCAATTTGCTCACTAACACGTAGAAATTTCGGTCCACTTTACAGTGTAAAAATTGATAGTTTGGATTAACCCAGGAAATTTTGTATGGAAATTTTCTAGCCCAAGCTGTCAAACACGCACACATTCGGAAAAGTTTTGTCTTCACCTAAGTTGTATTTGGTGGGATTTCTTCTGTTGTTCCGCTCCCTCTCTGTTCTCTCCTCGAAGAACAGGGGTGTCCAAATCTGTGTAACCTCTGTCAGGCGATAAGTATTTTGTCTCTGTGACGTCAAGTCCTAGTGTTTTGGTAAAATTTCAATTTGTTACTCATCAAGTGTTTACTCCGCTTTTAAACAGTAATTAATTTTAAGGGAGTTCCCTGCTCGTTTCATCTCTCCTTGTGTTATGTTTTATCTGTAGAGGTGTTTCGTTGTTTCCCATTCTGTGATTACCTGTTGTTTCTGCCTGTGTATGCAGTCTGACTGTTTTTCTGTTTTTAACACTGGCGGTTATATTTTGCTGCCCGGGGTTCCGTGGGGCCATTGTAGGTAGTATTTCGTTTTGCAGGTTTTCTCTGAGCTCCATTTGTCGCTTGGCCTTATTCCGCGGGTTTTCATTGCCTCTTTTGCGTTAGCCTATCGGATTGTGTTGCGTACTCCCTCATAATGGCGACTTGTGGTTTATATTCAACCTCCATCACGGTTGACCCGGTTGCATGCTAACAAGTCACAAACAACATTAATGACGTAAAGAACAGAACTGAGCGTAACAGAGCGACTAAAAAGGTACTTAAGCATTAACTTAAGTACATTTTCACTACTTAAGACTTATCTTAAATACTTTTGAAATCCCCTATACAGTACTTGGAATATAAGTACTTCCTTCTATTTGCTCGTACTTAAGACTTAGTTTTGTACTTAAGTTCCAAGATCTCTACTTAGGTATTTCTGAGTCTATTAAGTACCTACATGTACGAGCCTTTCAATTCGCCGCAACACGTTACATACGAAAGATCTTCTCAATGTAAGCTTCTCCTCTTTCTAGTGCTTCCCAGATTTCATTTCAGGATTATTCTTGGAGCTTGGAAGGCTTCACAAAATTGCTATTTATCCTTCATCAATATTCACCGTTTTCCTGCTACACAACGGACTTGACAGTAAAGAGGGCATCATATGATTCTCTACTAAGAAATCCGAATTAGCAATATAAATGGTTTTTATATTCGTCCTTAAAATTTTCTCAATACCAATCGAACTTGCACTTTGATGAGAAATGACAGATTTTAATCTACGTGTAGGACATTATAGTTTTTAAAATAAACTTATGCTCATCTTGTATTAATACTAATTAAAATCTATCATCTTCTTGGAAAAAAGGACTTTAAAAAGTGCTCAGTACTTAGTTATATGAAAATTTTATACATGCGGTTCTTGTACTTATGCTGAAGTGATCAAGCCTTTGGTACTTGTACTTAAGTACTTTTTTAGTGGTATTTGCCCAGCTCTGGTAGAGAATAACTCCAGCATCATATCGAAAAATAATTAGAAATTTCAATATTCAAATCGATGCTTCAAAAAATTATATTTGATATTCGTAATTTTCTTCATATGATAACATTAATTTTATCTCACATACCAACCTCACTGCCCTTTATTCTAATTTTCCAAAATGAAATTGTTAATTACATTCTCGCGTGCCTAAGGTTAATTTAGAAGTCAGTGAAAAACCTTATTCAAATCCTAAATCACTCCTTAGATGAAATTCACAGGATAACTTATCGTACCTTGAAAAAATTATCGTCTATAACTTTGGATTCTTCCATTGAAAAAACCATAAATTTTGGCTCTTAAAAGAACATCTGGAAATGATTGCTCAAGGGTGGAATTTCATCTCGAATACTTTGCCAGGATTCTACCAAAGTGAATCAGTCTCATTTTTACATGCCAGTTGGATCCCATCCAAATAATGTTATCTGCGCTTCCTCCAGATTATTTCATTAAACACTTAAATCGGTCCTTAAACAAATTTAAAGTTCCGGGAAACTTAATTTGTTAAATCCGAAAATGAATTATAGTTTTCAACATTTCGTTATGTAACTTGATGATATCACAGAGAGTGTGTGTGCACAGAAAACTTTTGCCAACAGCAAACCATTATTTGTTTGAACTAATTTGGGAAATGGATACAAATTTGTCAACGGACCTCTGTTAAACAGCGCAAAATGTGAAATGCATCACTTCATTATGTGTTGTCGGCAACAAAGGCATGACAACGTGGTTAGCATATACAATAGAGCCAAAAACAAGTACGTCCCTAATTCATTTGTTTGCTTTAAGATATCCATTTAATTTAGATTAGGTTGGATTGCTTCTCCAATTGAGACACTACTGTTTTGCTTGGCCTATTCGTATTTCTTTCACATCACGATATTAGAATTTTTCCCCGATCCTTAGGTACTTGTAGGGAAAAAATAAATAAATGAGTTAGTTTGTCGATCTATTAGGAATTTCTTCTTAATTTTTTGAAAATATTTTCACTGAGCTATGAATTCACTTTTCTTCGTAAAGTGCCAAGGAGACAAGAGTGGTGGAATTCCCTGAGGTAAGTAAATTGTATCGGAAATTTACACCCACAGGAGGTAGTTCAAATCATTAATAGAGGTGAGTGGTACAAAGTACAGAGCAACTGAAAGAAATAATAGGCTTGATAAACGAATCATAGATGTGGGGCAGTATGTGTAAATTTCATAATATTTTGACTTTATTTTTGAGTTTAACTGGTTTAATGCTGTCGTGAAAATCTCTTAGCCTTGGGAACTGTTTTAGGTCACTCTTTGTTGGGTTCCAGATCATAATGGCATACCTACTGGCAGATGAGACATGTTCAAGTATGGACATTTCTCTATCGGACAGATTCATAGGCCGAGTTCTAGAATCGGTAAAGAGAGAATAATCAATCAGCGTGTTATTAAATAGCTAACGATAGATGGAAACGGGAGGCTATTTGCGAAACCTTAAGACAGCTGTGGCCGTAGAACTGTGGCTTCAGTGCTTAAGCGGAAGCGCATAGACCTACTAACATTACGGCCGTCGTAAAAGAGCGTAGCCAATTTGGTAGGCATGCAGAGCAGATATGTATGTGTTCCTTTCAAAAACTTCTGCAGAAGCTGTATGAGAAAGAGGTTGAAGCATTCAACCCCAGTCAAAGGGAGAGGATATTTGATGAATACTTTTTCCGGTCATTCTCATTGACTGCTAGGAACTAGGAGAAATGACAAGATTCATGAACTCTTATGGCTGGTTTCAAAATCATCTCTGCTGCTGCTGTAGCACTTTTTTCCTCTTTCCTGCGTGAGAAATTTCAATGTATTAAGTATGGCGACAAATTTACATCGTCTTTAAGTAACCCTTGCGATGTTCCTTAGGGTTCCGTTTTGGCTCCTCTTCTTTTTTTCTTTATGTCAACGATACTTCCTTTGTTATACGTCGTACATCCTAAAATATGTACATATAGATATATCTTAATGAAAGCTCGTACTGCTCTAACAAAACTCTGGCTTTACCCTGGTTTTTTTTTGTTTTCAGTTGACATCCGAAGACATTTATTGTAGTCCTTTTAGTGATTGTATTAGGCTTGTATTCTAGATAGTTCGATAATATTTCTTCTTATAGGGATTCACTTCTTAGGTACAATTTTTTTACTTGTTTCGACATTAAGACGTTGTGCCGGTATTGGAACATTATTCCCGCACTTTTCTTTGCTGGAATAGGTGATTGCTTTTCACCATCCCACTGAGATGTGCACCCTTTAATTTTGAATGCTGATATCTTCCTACTTGCCCTCCGAAAGTATTGGAAATCTGGAAAATTTCATGTATATTATTAACTACTTCTTTTAGCATCCCTAAAAATGTTGACGAGACAGTTTTGTAAAACTATGCATTAATTCTATTCATTCTAAATGTTTTGTTGTCCCTTGTTTGATTAATAGAGTCCAGGGTTAAAGGTGAGTCGAGTATTGTAAATTAAAACAGATATCGATAGAGTAACGCTTCCTAATCTTTCCTTGAGGTCTATAATTTCATGGAAAATATTACGAAATTGCTCAATTTGTAAAGTTCCGAAAAAGGCTTAGGTTATACCTAGCAGAGTAATCGTCCAATGTTGAGCTTTTAAAACTTTCAACTTTAGCTGAAAAACTCTTTAAGCAACAGCACGACGAGATTAATCGATTACAAGCTAAACTAGAGGACATTCCACAGATATAAAATAATGATCCCAATGGACTCAATTTGTAAATATCTCTCAGGTACAGGGCACTCGAATTATAAAACTTTTTCCTACAAAATCCAAAAGTAAGCGCATATCATCGCAGTTATGGTAAGGTAACAAAATTCGTTAGCGCCATGTGCTCGATTTACTCTTAGTCCCCAGTAGCTCCAAGGCTGAGAATCAACTTAATGCCAGTCATCAGAGTCGTTGTGTGCATCTGTTGCTCATTGCAAACCCCTTAAAATAAAGTTAACCATAAAAATCCTTATAAAATTGAATAGAAACCCCCTAAAGTATCGGCAGATCACATTAATTTATTTCTGAAGGAAATTCAAGAGAGCCACCCTGCACAAGAATGGCAAAGATTCATTGTAATAAAATGACTGAACAGACTCACCGTATTTCACGGGTGCAGGATTTGTACCGAACAGTTAAAATCGTTGCCGGAAGGATGTTTGTAGGTGATGGTGGTAGAGGTTAGTACTCCAGGACCTGGGTCCATGCCCTCAAGCGAATTGTTCGAAATTTATAGCCCGATCGATTATTATGTGTTCCTTAAAATGTAGAGCGCTGTGAACCCACATCTGTTTCTAGTCCCATATTCAAGTCATTCTTATAGTAAAACACTGCGTTCCTTGTTAAATGGGACCCTCCATAAGACTGTAACAACGATGTCCTTCGTGTCTCACATAGAATATTATTGCTGCCAAGACGATTTTTTTTTCTTTTTAAGAACATTCAGACCTTGTTTTCGTCGCAACAAAAATGAAATTTTTATGTCCACCCACTCCAACAGCATTCGTGGACACACTCGACACATTTAGTATGGAATAAAACGAGTTGCAGGATGGCAAGGATTGCGTTGTAAATAAATTTCAAAAATGATGACCCGTCAATATTATGGCGACAATTATAGTCGTGCTCTGTGGGGGCTTGAAAGCAACGAGCAAAAATTTAATAGAAATCACATAAGCCGATTATAGATTGGGTTGATTAAAAATAATTGTTGTGAGATTTTTTTGTTATATTGCATTTAGTTCGGTTGGAGAACATTACGTTGCCCAGCAAGTTATAAAAAATAAATCCACAGAAATACCTGTGAATGTGAATGAATTTAATTTGCATCCACTTGACTAAACTTAGGTTCCCAAATAAAATTAAGCCTCAATAAGTTCTCCTAGGAAAGGTGGCAAGCTGTTCCAAAATTAGCAGCCCTTTAAAAATTCATTTCAGAACGAACCATATAAGAATTATTGTAAAGAATGTAGAGTACCTACTATTATGCGTGATAAAATTAAACGATTCCTAGCAGCTACTGTAGTATCGATAGAAGATAGTCACTCTCAGCAGTTGCTAATTCCCGGACATTCTTCAGTCGAGGTTTTAAAATTTTTTTGCCGTTTTAAAACGCCCTCAACATATTTCATTTATGTCAACATATTGAAAATATATTTTCTAAGGAATTTTTCCATTTCAGGCTTGTTAATTAGACCAATTAAATAAATTAAAAATGTGCTAATAAATTAAGAAAATATCTGCTGATTTTATGTGTGTACATTCCAATTTTTTTTAAAGACAAGTTTAATTACACAAGAAAAATGAATTTTTCTTTAAAGGAAAGCCAATTACCTTAAATCAATTTTAATATTCGATTAATTTTCTAATTATAGAAAAAAATTTAATTAAGTTCAGACAAATTTAGTAGTGTTCGGCGGAATTAAAAGATTTTTAAAAATTCCGTAGGATGTACACACGCCTCACAGGCTAGTGTTGGCCCTGCGTTCTATTAACCTGAAATTATAAGTCCGTTCCTTCAAGAGCGAATGTTCCTTATCATGGAAGCAATAAGCTCTCCCTCTGAAGCTCAACGCTTTTAATGCAGTTCGCAGGGAACGTGCTTTTCTAATTGAATTTTCGAGGAGGGTTCAATGCTTGCATGAACTTATGTATGACGCCGGATTGTCTCGTAAGTTTATTGAAATTTGGAATTTTATCTTTCCGTGGATAATTCTTGAAAAATTATTTTCACTTTCAGTATAACCATAAATTTTGATACCGCATGAAGGTTTCTATGAAAATTGTTGAATCTCCTGTGAAAATTATTTGATTCTGATTTCTTAACGTTAAGTGTTCCTGGTTTACTGCCAGAATCTACGAGCTAATAGCACGTCGTAACACTACCTATATTAGGTGGAAGCGGTTTCGCATATCTGAAGTATGGAACGAAATCCGTAGCCTTCGTAACAGGATCAACTGTGAAGTCCGAAACTCTAAAGTAGCTTATTATTTAAATCCAAAACTATCGATTAAAGAGTTCTGGAATATTTTAAAGTCTGCAGGTGTTAGTTCGTCCTAAAAGAGTAGGATGTTGATCCCGATCATCTGAATTGCAAAATAATGACTTCTTTTCTTCACTCCTTACTCAAGATCCCACCTATGGCTTTCCTTTAATTACCGTCAATTAGGCATATGTGTATCCCAAGTTTATTGGAATTTTACTACCAGTGGTTTTACCTTATGTGACGAACCTTTTAAATACTATTATAGTAAACTTATCCTTTCCCAAATCCCGGAAAATATTCAAAGTTTCACCTATCCTAAAAAAGTCTTCTAATCCAATCAAATATCGTCTAATTTTCATTCTCCTTTTTCTCTCAAGAGTGTTCGAGAGGAAAATATACGAACGGCTGTCCACGTATATTTCTGAAAATGAGTTATTATTTCCGCTTCAGTCAGGACAGTTTTAGAACTGCCCTGCTTAAGATTTCTGACGGCATCCGACTTGCACTGATTAACGACAAACTGTCCATACTCGTCCTTCTAGATTTTACTAAAGTCTTTGATCTTCTGTTAAAGAAACTATCACCAGTAGTTCAATCTTTCTGTACCTGCCTGCAAATTTATTTGGTCTCAGTTTCACAATCGACATCAAAGAATCTTCGCTAGGAGTAAGTTCTCGGATCTTCTTTCGATTTACAGTAGCGTACCTTAAGGTTCCATTCTTAGTCCTATACTTTTCTCTGACCCAAGTGACCGAGGACCTGGATAGAGTCTCCAAATCAGCCAAGAGCAACCATTTGATGATAAGTGCTTTCAAGTCAAATGCCATGTGCATTTATAGAACACATCTTGACACTCCCTGCCTTTTGCCAATTTCATTAAATAGTTCAAATATTCACTTCAGTAACTCTGTAAAAAATTTAGGCGTTATTTTTAATCGAACTCTGAGTTGGAATGACCATATATAAAGGTATTGTCGGCAAGGTCTACGCAACTTTACATCAATTGTCTTTTTCTGCATATTTTCTTCTTCAAAATATGCTTATCTTACTTACTGCAGTTAGGTCTCTGATCTTGCTTTCATAGCTGAACGTAACGCGAGAATAAAATATTGCATATAGCGATGTGTGCTGCCATCTTGTAGTTACATTCTTAAACTATAAACATGCTCAGATTCGTTAAATTTCGTTCACTCGTTCTTTGAGAATAGTAGAGTCGAATGTGCCTGTTTTGTTAACGTATTTAAAATAATATTTGCAGCGATTGAATTTTTAGCGGCCAGAAAAGTGAATCCTAGTGAAATTTAACTTTATAGCTTTCAATCAATACTCAACTCTCTTTCGATGCTTCTCATCAGTCATCATCATCACTTACAACAGAAACTAGTCGACCACTCCCAATATTCATCCTGAATATTCGCTTTATTAGTTTTCGATGCATGAGATTTTATTGTCCATCTATTCATAATACTTCTAATCCAAGGTATTCCAGAATTAATTAACGATTTGAATGTTGGGGGAGATCTTATTCAGTGAATTTTGTTTCCATTCCATTTCATTTTAAGTTTAAATGCCAAGTCACACTGGCTTTGCCGCAACTTCTATGGAAAAAAATCATTTCCCAGAAGGTACTTGCTCCAAATGCAACATAAACATGACATGAATTCTGCTCGACACCGGGTTCAGACCACTTCATTAATCCAAGATGTTCCATTTTTTATTCCACACATGAAGATAATGACACGAATAAACTTTTAAGTCCTGCCTGTGTAGATTTTCGATGGCACTAAAAACTGGGAAATGGCACTAATAAAAACCCCATCAAGAAGAGCAATTAATCATATTTTGAAGCGACTTTCTTTTATGTGGCTTCGACATAAAAAGTCAATTAAATCCTTAACGAAGCCGGATATCCTTTTTTAATATCATTTTAATTATTTAATGATTACAGCAGATGAAGTTGATATGACGAAGCAGTATTTCTCCGCGAATGAAGGATTT
>QYTT01083831.1:17536-38428 GCA_006980735.1 Dasypogon diadema
TTTCTAATTGAATTTTCGAGGAGGGTTCAATGCTCACATGAACTTATGTATGACGCCGGATTGTCTCGTAACTTTATTGAAATTTGGAATTTTATCTTTCCGTGGATAATTCTTGAAAAATTATTTTCACTTTCAGTATAACCATAAATTTTGATACCGCATGAAGGTTTCTATGAAAATTGTTAAATCTTCTGTGAAAATTATTTGACTCTGATTTCTTAATGTTAAGTGCTCCTGGTTTACTGCCAGAATCTACGTCGTAACACTACCTATATTAGGTGGAAGCGGTTTCGCATATCTGAAGTATGGAACGAATTCCGTAGCCTTCATAACAGGATCAACTGTGAAGTCCGAAACTCTAAAGTAGCTTATTATTTAAATCCAAAACTATCTATTAAAGAGTTCTGGAATATTTTAAAGTCTGTAGGTGTTAGTTCGTCCAAAAGAGAGGATGTTAATCCCAATCATCTGAATCGCACTTTCAGCTGTTCATCAATGAAATCTACTCAAAATAATGATTTCTTTTCTTCACTCCTGACTCTAGATCCCACCTACGGCTTTCCTTTAATTACCGTCAATTAGGCAGATGTGTATAGAGAGCTATGTCTATAAGATCAAATGTATGTGGTCTGGATGACCTTCATCCCAAGTTTATTGGAATTTTACTACCAGTGGTTTTACCTTATGTGACGAACCTTTTAAATACTATTATAGTAAACTTATCCTTTCCCAAATCCTGGAAAATATTCAAAGTTTCACCTATCCTAAAAAAGTCTTCTAAGTTTTAGAACTGCCCTGCTTAAGATTTCTGACGGCATCCGACTTGCACTGGTTAACGACAAACTGACCATACTCGTCCTTCTAGATTTTACTAAAGTCTTTAATCTTCTGTTAAAGAAACTATCACCAGTAGTTCAATCTTTCTGTACCTGGCTGCAAATTCATTTGGTCTCAGTTTCACAATCGACATCAGAGAATCCTTGCTGGGAGTAAGTTCTCGGATCTTCTTTCGATTTACAGCAGCGTACCTTAAGGTTCCATTCTTAGTCCTATACTTTTCTCTGATCCAAGTGATCGAGGACCTGGATAAAGTCTCCAAATCAGCCAAGAGTAACCATTTGATGATAAGTGCTTTCAAGTCAAATGCCATATGCATTTATAGAACACATCTTGACACTCCCTGACTTTTGTCAATTTCATTAAATAGTTCAAATATTCCCTTCAGTAACTCTGTAAAAAATTTAGGTGTTATTTTTAATCGAACTTTGAGTTGGAACGACCATATATAAAGGTATTGTCGGCAAGGTCTACGCAACTTTACATCAATTGTCTTTTTCTGCATATTTTCTTCTTCAAAATATGCTTATCTTACTTACTGTAGTTAGGTCTCTGATCTTGCTTTCATAGCTGAACGTAACGCGAGAATAAAATATTGTATATAGCGATGTGTGCTACCATCTTGTAGTTACATTTTTTTAAACTATAAACATGCTCAGATTTGTTAAATTTCGTTCACTCGTTTTTTGAGAATAGTAGAGTCGAATATGCCTGTTTTGTTAACGTATTTAAAACAATATTTGCAGTGATTGCATTTTAAGCGGCCAGAAAAGTGAATCCTAGTGAAATTTAACTTCATAGCTTTCAATCAATACTCAACTCTCTTTCGATGCTTCTCATCAGTCATCATCATCACTTACAACAGAAACTAGTGGACCACTCTCAATATTCATCCTGAATATTCGCTTTATTAGTTTTCGATGCATGAGCTTTTATTGTCCATCTATTCATAATACTTCTGTGTATAATACATATGCTTACTTTCTTGAAACATCGCAATATAGAAAATAATTATGTGAACGTCCCATTGTTCATCTAATCCAAGGTATTCCAGAATTAATTAACGATTTGAATGTTGGGGGAGATCTTATTCAGTGAATTTTGTTTCCATTTCATTTCATTTTAAGTTTAAATGCCAAGTCTACTTTCCACACTGGCTTTGCCGCAACTTCTATGGAAAAAAATCATTTCCCAGAAGGTACTTGCTCCAAATGCAACATAAACATGACATGAATTCTGCTCGACACCCGGTTCAGACCACTTCATTAATCCAAGATGTTCCATTTTTTATTCCACACATGAAGATAATGACACGAATAAACTTTTAAGTCCTGCCTGTGTAGATTTTCGATGGCACTAAAAACTGGGAAATGGCACTAATAAAAACCCCATCAAGAAGAGCAATTAATCATATTTTGAAGCGACTTTCTTTTATGTGGCTTCGACATAAAAAGTCAATTAAATCCTTAACGAAGCCGGATATCCTTTTTTAATATCATTTTAATTATTTAATGATTACAGCAGATGAAGTTGATATGACGAAGCAGTATTTCTCCGCGAATGAAGGATTTCACCGGATGAGGGAGGAAAAAATTAGAGCCCTACTATCGGGATCGGCAGCACTTACAACGGCAAATTCAAAATGATAGTAGCCCCTTTGTGGGTAGCATTGGCATGCTACGAAGCATTGTTGTAATAAATTTCACATTTTTCTGAAACCCCACACTCAGGGCAGGGCAGAAGATGCCAAGTGCACAAAAAGTGTGGAACCATAGCAAGAAAATCCAATTTGGAATTATCGCTAACAAATCTAGGAAAATTGAAAACTGTTGAGTAAAAAGGATTCACCCAAGGAAAGAGCCCTCCTTCTTTCGGCGACACACGGGGAAAGGCTGCGGCGACAAGTTTTTATCATGCCAGACATGGAATGGACAAGTTTCATGCTATAAATTAACGATTCACTGAACTACTGTAATCGACTCCATAGTGCTAGGAGTATAGTTAGTTCCATGGAGAATGTTAAGCACGTCTGCCTCAAATATTTGAAGAGGAGCACTAGACGAAAATCATTCAACGTCGATGGTGAGCAGTGAGCCGTACAGCGGCGGTGTTGTCTTCATACGTATTATCTAGCTCTTGTTAAAAGTTGTTAATTGGCACTTAATTAATTAGTTGTATTCTGATTGAAATAGTTTATATCACAAAGAGCTTTGAACGATGGAAAATTGGTGGGAATTTCACTTTTTCATATACACGTATAATCGCGAGGAGTATTCATGTGTGAAACATGACTATAAATATTTCAGAGTGTTGTACACTATTTTAATAGTTAAGTTGTGTTATACGGCATGTTCGGTAAATAAATAGGATGGAGTGCACTGCGAGATTCCTTAAAGTGTATTGATCACAATTTTATTCTATACCCCCCCTCCCATTAAAATTTTGAGATTTTTTGTTTTTTAATGGGAGTGTAGTCAGTTAAATGCTCATAAGTACTTTCAAGGACATCGCAAGATCGGAGATTGGGGACGCAACTTATTAACTGTTGGCGAGACCTCTTCCGTGTTGATTCCAACATGTTGTATTCCTGGTGTGCACTTGTGTAATACAGTCCCCCGAAATGCTAAACATGATGCTATAAGACCCCAGGAAATACCGAATCCACTAATTCTGGATTCTTGCCGATTGAAATTCAAACATACCGCTGGCCTGAATCTGCTCCATAGATCTGGACCAAGCAGGTCAGTTCCCGGGACCAGTCTTGACAACTCTATCACAGAATAGTTACCCGTTGGAATGCTCTAACCTGGAGACATCTCGATTTCCTAATCAAGTTGGTGAGGTCCAAATCATCCATTCCGATCGGCATGCAGAGCGTTCAGTGACTCATTTTCTTTCCGCTACCCAAATCACATCCACTCTTTTCGCCTGAAGAAGTCTTATAAAGCTACGAAAATAGTCAGATCAGACAGAAGAGGTCTTACGTCGACATACGGTAGACGGACTCCCCAAAATTCCCCAAGGACCGATGAAGACTTACCAAAAACGCCTCCAGGGCCAAATCGTAAAGTAAACCTGATAGAGGACAGGAAGATAGAAGGCAGAACCTGCCCTGAAGATTTATCAGAAAGCAGAGTCTCTGTAGAACTGGAAGATGATTCCGAGGGCACCTGGATGGGAACCCAAATGGTTCGGGAGCAACCAGAAGATACTCTCTAAAATTATTGCAGGCGTTATCTAAACGACTATTGTTTTATTATTTCACCAGCATTAAAGTATCACCGATCCACCTGCTAACGAAGTTGGTTTGCAAGTATTTAAGGCTTTGAAAATTGAAGCAACGAAGAGAAGACGTAGAGCACTATATATATACAATTTTTCCCAAAGCAAATACTCTACTAAGATAGTAAAACAGTAGGCGAATTTTTCTGAGCGAAAAACTTTTCGGAAATAAAAAAACGTTTTAATTTTTATTTTAAAGGAATGTTAAGTCAAACGCAATTTACAAAAATTATAAATTTATAATAACGAAAAACTTTTCTTATGTTGGATGTGCAGAGGAAAAGTATGTTCCCTTCCGGAAGCAAACAAATTGAATTTTTTATCATCCTCTAGAAAAATCAGATGCGGCCGATATGTTAACTGCGCAAACAAAAGAACTGAAAGTTTAATAACTTTGAAATTATTTTCCGGGTGATCGCTTGGAGCAATTGCAGAGCAAAGACAAAAAACTTTTGCAACTCGCAAATGCAAAACAAAACGAACAAAAATTGAAGAAGAAATTCTCATTTAATCGCAAAAGTACGTTTCCAGAAATAACAACCAATTCCCAGTTTTTGCTTTATTCAAAAACAATTTTTTGTTTGAGAGCTGGCGGCAATTCCCTTAGAATTTATTTTGAAATAGGAAATTTTTCCTGTAGGCCCGCAGGATAACCTTCATCCGATATTCTTTGCAGTGTGCATACCATCTAAGATAATTTACTTGCAAATATTTCCCGAGTATTGATTATGCAACCAGATGGTATAGTGTGCTTTGCGGAGCATACAAAATCCAAAATGCCCGTAAATATAATGTTCTATTCTCTGGCGCGTATTACAATAGTTGTGAGAATGTTGGGCTCAAACTTCCTTTGTCGTCCTAAAAGGACATTTGGGTTGTTGAATATGCTCCACACCAGTTGTGTGCCAGTGAGTACAGCTGAAGCCTTTGTTAGCAGCAGGTTGGCAAAAAAACTCCACGAAATTAAATGCACGCTTTCCTTTGTCCTCGAATTTATTCAACAGAGATAAGTTATTCCTAAGAATGGTTCCTTACGTCTGTTCCTTTAGGATAACTGGAAACGACAGCTTCCCCAGTTATGGTTAATGGTGCACTTTAAATGCTTTCAGTCATTGCACCATTTGGGTAATGAAAATTTTTATCTAAGGCACTTTGTGAATTCTGCACGATTTTGTGCTCAGTTTTGTAAGTGAAAACCTTCTTTTTGGTATCTAAAAATGCGTACTTTCTATAATTAAATAAATTAGAGATGTCTCCTTTACATGGAGTCCCTTACTAGAACCGAAAGTGATTGTTTTTTAATCCGTACAGAGGTCGTTCGCAAAACCATACAAACCAAAAAACTTGTTTACAAATTGCAATAAGTTATATTATGTAATTGCATGAGTCGATGGTAGGGAGAACACACCTGCTTAGTGTTAAGTGTGAGAAAATACTGGTACACAATTTGAAAAGGATAAAATGAAGGAAATGTAGAAAAATGTTCATCGTGTAGGACGTAGAAATAATTTATCAAAGTTTACAAGTTATAAAAATTGTGCGATGAACTATTTTCCTTTTCCCAGCTCTGAAATACGAGCAGATGCTTTAAAAGTCATATAGGACTCATTGTGCCTGACGATTTGAATATAATTCAAACACAAAAGAAAGACCAACACAAATTTCGACTTTTTCGTAAAATATTTCAGAAAGTTTTCAGAACTCATTTCTTGGACATAGAAAATAATCATTGTCCGTCCATGCCAAACGAAAATAAAACCGAATGTGTTGAAAAAGTTTGAATTGGAAACGTCGAGACATCTGAGCTCTTAAACCATGAATGGATGGATGTAAACTGCAAAGAAGGAATTTAAGCTATGGTAGGAGAAATTAGATTTCAAAATGCAACTTTATTATTAACCTTTTGCACTCCACAAAAATTTCATATTCCTCTACCAGCAACTCGACGCCATTTTTTGTGAACACTGAATTAAAAAAAATTGCGTCACTTATTGTGAAAAACCATTTACAACATAATACGTGGGGAATTCCCTAAAAATATCTTTATTTATTATTCATGTCACCGTATAGGTGTCAGTAGATTTGTAGTTAAACTTGGTATGTCACCGTATAGATGTCAGTGGAGTGTTGTTACTACTTCTTACGTGGCCGTGTCTGTTGACGCCTTGATTACAGTTGCAACTAAAATTCTTGAAGCAGAAGTATCTTATGATAAGTCTTGATCAAATTAGGAGTTAATATTACAAACGGCAGGAGAAGTTAGGTGACAGTCAGGAAGATTTCGTACAGGATCAAGAAGTATTCAGTGTTGTAGAATCGTCCACTCCTATATTTATAAGAAAATCCTGTTCTGAAAGATATATGAAGCCTACTATCTAAAAGGTCCTGCAACTAATGTCGAACTAATGCTCAGTTCATTTCTAAAAATTCTTGATTTTTTGTTCCTACACAAAAATAAATGTAAGTATTTAAGTAATTAATTTCCCAAAATATAACAAATCGTACGAGGTTATGGGGGGTTATACTTTGTAACTGCCTTCCTTTTTTTCTGCGTAACGGTTCTTTTCACCATTTTCTAAGTCTTACATTGACAAAATATCGCTAAATCCAAAACATTTTGAAATAAGGAAAGTAAAGTGAAATTCTTTGAGCGATAAGGAACTGATCAAAGGAAGATTTCCAGTATTTATACAAATTTTAGACTCTTTAAAACACTTATATCATTATTTAAGCATAAAACCATCAACCATCAACCACCCAAAACTTAAGTAATTCAATGTAATTTGAACCAATATACCGACACAGGCTGCTGAAGAAAGCATCTAAAGATATCTCAATAAAAATGTTGTAGCAATTTATGGGAAAATCGATTTGTTCTTTCTTCCTTTTTACAAATTATAAGGGTAAGAGTAATCTGGCAGCTGTTACATGATATCATTTGCTACTTTTCGGGTATCTTGTATTACAAAGGGAACTTCTGAAACTATGAAAAAGTGATACACATCATTTAAAAAGAGTTTTCCTAAACGTGCCCCAGCTTGTAACATTTAGAGTTAGCATGATAAATGTTTTCTCTGTGAAAAGAGAGTCGATTGTTTAATTTGATTTCGATGGGTATAAAAAATGGGAAAGTAATGGCACATGGTAAATATATAGGTAGGTGAGGAAAAAAGTTTTTTTTTCATTTTATTTTGTAGAGACTCCTTATCATTTTGTTTGGAACTTTTATTAAATTGTTTTTAAAGCGTTGTTTGGTGTAACGAATGGTGTCGAGTTAATAATAATTATATATATTTATAATAGATACAAAAGAATAATATTCGAATGTACTCAAGAAAAAAAATAAAATGCATTTACTAAAAGACTAACAAATAAACGAAATAATAAACTTTGAGCTAATAAAATGTAAATCTTAAATAAATAATTAAAATCAATTTTGTTGCTCGTTGAGTCTAACAAAAAGAATCTTACCACCTCTTCTATACCAACCCTCATTCATAAAGGGAATATTTTATACCGACTCATTGGATAAGGCTAATTTACTGGTTGCTTGGGTACCCACTATTACCGTACGACTATAATCAAGGGCCACTCCATATCCCAACGCGTAAAGTTTATATAGTACTAGTGAAACTCTACGTGTCCAAAGCCATCGGACCTGATAATATCTGATCCCTGCTTCTGCACATTTTCCCTGGAAAAACCTCTGACAAAATTATTACATAAAGGTATTTTCGCATCATCATGAAAACTATCCCATGTTCAACGAGTTCCTGAAATGGGAGAGGTTGGCGACCTCTCTATATTATATATAGACCAATATTAATCACTTTTATCCTAACTAAGGTTTTTACGACACTTTTAAACGTGCAATTAATGAAACACTTTGCAACTAATCACATAGTTCACGATTGCCAATATCGTTTTGGTGTCGGACGCTTAACTGGTGATTTGATGACGTTTCTTATCAAATGTCTGCATCAATGCCTTTATAATTATGTCCAGTCAGAGGCATCATCCGATGAGGACCAGACTGGCTTGTGTCCTTCACAACGGCCTGCCGACGGTAAGGGATGTCACCGAGACTGGGAGCCGGGAGGAGAGCTGAGTGTACGACACCATGAAGGGTCAGTGCGTAAAAAGCCAGCATAGGGATCCATACTGGTACCCGACCTATGGAATGGTGCCTATGATAGTTTCCTGAGGCTGGATTTGTCGGAGAAGACGCTCTTGGTGTGGATGGTTTATCACGCATTGTCCCTGGCTAAGTTAAGTGGCTAAGGCAGAAATAGTAATTTTCAGGAAGAAAAGAATTAGCGTTATTGTGCCCCTCGAGGTGGGCACTGCGAATGTTAACGAAGCAAGCAGTCTAGCATCTGGAGTGATGAGTGACTCTAAAATCACTTTCGGGCAGTACGGCTGATAAGAACGCACCCAAAGACACTTCTCTGAGTGGGATTATGACAACTACCAACGAAGCCATATAAGCCATGCAATCTATATTGCTATAACTGCTGTACAGGCCCGAGATATGGGATGACAGGCTGGAGTCCTCGGAGACCCGATGGAGGGAATTTGGTCGGCAGTCCGACACCCTGTCTATTATTTGAATTTCCCCTTCCCCCCAATATATAATATGGTACGGTTTACCAAGATTATTCAAATATCCAATCAGAGTAAAACAGAATTTGAAAAGAGGAAATCCTTAACAGCAGCTACTATATCTAAAACAGCTTTTACTGAAAGACTGAAAGACTCTCGATTGTATTAATTATATCTCCACCTCTCCGAGGAATTCATCTATAGTTCTGAGAGATATTATAACCTTGAATTTCAACAGCGCAATTTAGAAAAGAAATGCTGCGTAATTAGTCTCAAATAAAACGTACTTATTCTTTGTAAATGCATAATTAACTAGCACAAAGAATCTAAACTGACCCCCATCATCGCAAGCCTAAGGACCAATCAATCAATTTCACTCTGAGTTGTCATGAATACGGTCCAGGTCTCATCCTTAACCTCTAGGTCCTCCTCTTTGTCCCGTCCATGTCTGCCTCAGTGATCATCTGTCATGAATAAATTATGGTCCTGGGGTAAACTTTTCGCATAACTTACATGTCAGCAGCACTTGATCGGGGGTTAAGTTTTTACGAGGACATCCTCTCTTATATGACACACCCATCGTAGCGTTGAGGTGACATTAAGAGCTGGTGAAATTTTTATAAAAAATTCAGGGCTTGTTGTGAAAACGAACCGAATGGAACTTTTATATTGTTTGAAATTTTTCAATTAGGTTTTGTATTATATCAAGTGAGGTACCTGCAGAGGTGTGTGTTCTGAAACCCACAACTGATTGCGGACTTTTATCCCTTCAGTTTGGATGTGATGAAAATCTGTAGATAATATTTCTTTTCATACTCAAGCTATTCAATTAAAATGCTAAATTTATTCAAATAATATCTCTGATATTAGCCCTGTTTGCTCTAGAATTTATCGCTACACCCACACTCTATACCTTCTGAGTTCGTTAAGAAGTACGAAAACAAACGGAAGCTCAATTACGGACACATATGTAGAAATTAGATATAATTTTTGGTTCTTGTTCTTACCCCCTGAATCCTTTGCCATACATTTATTCAAAAGCAGAGGAAGGACTAAGCAGCTCATGGGATCGAAACTGTTTTGCAACCGCACTGGAAGTGTTTCCTTGTCGCTCCTGCATGAATTTGAGCGCACAGACAATGGGGCACATACTGCAAATTGTTGTAAACAGCTTATCTTAGTTCCGAGCTGTCTTCTCATGAGTTAACAAACTGCTGACGTTACGTTAGTACAACAACTAAGCCTGCTTCGAATTGTTATCGAAATGCAGGTTCAGGAGTGGCAGTCACTTCCTTAGTGAATGAATACCCAGTACCTGCTCTAGTGTTTGCTTGCCTGCCACTCACCCAACTACCGGGCGGCACTACAACGAACTGGCCATTTCATTCAAAATGCTGGAGGTCTGACTCTGCTCACTGACCAAGGAAATCTTTTTAACTTCTGTCGTTTCCTGATAAAAACGAAATTCCACATTTTCCCGACTTTTCCAATTATAAGTAATCTTCCAGCTTGACATTATCAACTTTCACTGTCAATCCAAAAATATTACTTAAGACCATCATTCGAAGATGGGATATTGCTCTAATATATTTTTCGTTGATAAATGTGAAGTTTGATTCAATTCCAAATTTGTTTAATTGATTCAGAACGCCCCCCCACACAGCAGGGCCAGATGTGTATCTTTTCACTTTTGCGATAACCGAAAATGGTGTGGGGCAGAATTGTCTTCCAGACATTTTCCATTCCATTTATCACAACCACATAAGGGAAATGGTATGCAACGCTATTCCCTGCGCGGCTGTTGGCACAAAAGGAGTGCAGAGTAAAGTGATGATAACTTATCTGAAAGTGAAATTATGTCCTTAAATCCTTTCGGCTTTTGTGTAAGGTTTGCTAATGCTCGATTCTTTTTACCGCAACAATAGGCAAATTCTATTCGGTGAATTTCTACTAAATGCATTTTTAACGAAGCAGGTCTGTTTTTTTTGATATGAATGTTAATCGTGCAAGGCATCTTTTCTCATCTAACCATCAATTAAGATTTTGCGAATCGAAACCTTACAAGGTCGGGGTCAAAAAGAAAAAAAGAAAAACTCTTTTAAATCGCACTTTTCTTGCATCCTCCCAAGTCCACTCTTCGAGCAACCTTTAATATCCAAAGAACTTTACGTTTTCTTCCAGGAGACGTCCTGGAGCAAACAATGTTCAAATGACTCGACATCGGTCACTGGGGTTACAGGGAGAGACCCTCTCTTTCTGGTGAACAGGCAAATTGGGAATTGTATGTCCACACAAACTTCGTCTGTCCTGTTTGATAACGTTAATTACGAGATGTACTTGCACAAATGTACTTTGTGTTAGACAATTGTTGATAAAGATACATGTCTCCACTTCAATTTAACCACTGAAGGACATGACCGCATAAATTCTCGTTTATTTGAATGAACTACTTGTAAACTTGTACTTTATGCTGCATGTTCTCGGCTCCCAGCATTCGATTGGATAGTGTTCATCAAGGGAAGATTTTTACTGGACAAGAAATTATGAGCTTCAGTTCATGTTCCCAGAAAATTAAGTGACCAACACTGTTTAGGTGATAAGTATTTACATTTTTTCTGACTTATCATAATTTAGATGGTTGTGGAATTAAGTTCCTAGGGCTTGTAATATTGCTATTTGACGAGATATTGTCAGTAACTATCATTTTGGGATATTTAAGCTACAATCTCAGATTAGAAGCTTTTCCAGAAAATAGTTATCACATCTTATTGTAACTACAGCAATCCTTTCGCTTTGATTAGCTCCGTCGCCAAACTTTTCCGCTGCGGACTCGATGAATGTTACCTCAAAGATTCCCTGGTTAACTGGAGATATCCACAATATTATGGTGGAAAGAGGTTTCCTGCTTTGGGCCATACAGATCTGCACGTTATGCAAAAGCACATGCCAGGTAGAAAACGGTTCGTAATAACGTGAACTTCATCTTATTAGGTTAGATGTATACCTCTGTCGACCAACATTCGTGGCTTAGGCACTCGTGGACGTGAATCACGTGTGGTAAATCTGAATCCATTCTCCATCAGCAGTTAAACTCTCTAAAAGTTGTCTACAGATCCGCTTTCACTTTGTCAAGAAATGACTGTCCATTATTTTGCTCCTCACTTGTGGAGTACCTCAGCGTACCAGTTTTGCATTCCTAGTCTATCCGTGCTGGATGTCATAGATGATGCATCTATGCATATGATTGCTGAAAATATGCAAATGTACCTAAGCAGACCTATCTGCCCATCCCACCTTAGCTGATTTTTCTCTCATCTTAACTCATTCCTTTCTGGTATCTGGAACAGTCATGCGAAATGTAATTCACAAAATAACAACTAGAAGCAAAGATTTGCTACTCCTTCGATGTAGTGAGGGAGTTTGGAATCTTAGAGAGATGATAAGATATTCAAGAGTCAGCAATACAGATGTCCCAATTATACACCCTTTGAGGAGGTCGACCCCATGGATTCTAGGAGAGGGCCATTTATTGCCGATACGTGACGCATAAGAACAGAAAAGAATTGCAATGACAACAAAGACACATCCGATATTCAAGGCTGAATACTGAAGTTGAAGTCAGCGGAGGCGGTTAAAGAGAAGACCAAAAGGCTCGCCAGTTAACTTTGAAGGACACCACGGTGTTGACGGCATAATCGACTGTAATCAATGAGGTACAAGGCTCTGATACCGAGCAGGGGGTTGCTTCTTTAAGAGGAGGCTGTGGAAGAGCAGATGGATAATCGCCCAAAATTATCACTCTGAACCGACCACAGGCAGGCGTTGCGGCTGAGATTGTAGGGTGATGTCGTTTGATCACAGGATATTTCCTGCTTTAGTACAGTGCAAAAAAGAGGCCATTGATAGAGCACACATCGCTAAAATGGACCGAAACTAAAGTGATCTCTCCAACGAAACCAGGCAAAAGGATTTACACCAAGGGGAAATTCTTTAACTTAGTTAGTCTGACATACTTTCTATTGAAAAGAGAGAGGGTCTATCAGCACCCTTGATGGGCTACTTGAATTGCGTTACGCTAAAGGACCATTTTTGAAATGTAAACCAGCATGCATATCAAGGTGGGAAGGCCTTTGTTCCAAAGCACAAAAACCTATTCCATTATGGTAAGGGACTTAGTTGAGAAATGTATCATAAAAGAACACCAAAATCGGTTAGAAAATATAACAACCTGCCGACAGGCTATGAAGGGAATTAGGCTATTACGCGGTATGAACAAAATGGAAGTTCTAAGCATAGAGCAAGGAAAATTTATCCACTACTACGTAAAATTTGTATTTCGTTTATGTTTCTTATAGTTTCCGAAATATATATGTGGAACTCTTAACACTTGTATCTTCTCCCTGAATAATAAGGAGAACTGAGAGTGATGTCAAATTGATTCGGCAATCCTCCAATCCACTACTCTGCGATGAGAACATTATCCATTAAAATTAAAAAAAAAAACAATTATACTTCTTGTGGGTATACGGATGTGTCGGTCTACACAAACTTCTCGGTTATTTTACTTTCCTCCATCAAATCCAACATACCCACTAAAACAGTCTTTTAAGGCATATTTTAAACTTTCAGTCTTGTGTCTTAACTTTACTTCCTGACTTCAATCATTGCCCTGCTAAATTAGTTTTACTAATTTCCTTCCGCATGCCGTCAAGTTTAGCCAGCATGGAAGATTTCACCGGATCATTCTGCATATCACACGTCAATGTGGTGATAACAATCTTTTAAATATGTAGGAAGGAGCACTGATTTATGGCCGTCCGGCATTAATTAAATCAATATCCTCCCTCAACTTCTGAAACAAAATCAATACAAACTTCTTAAAGCGTGCACTTAACTTTAAGTGCAAGTAACTGTTTCAACTTTCTGCTTACTGGATTCGCCCAGGGACTTACTTCCTGAACTCAAGTTTGAACCGGGCGAATGTCCTTAAAACCGGCTGAGTCATTGGCCAAAATCTGAATTAATTGCCATTAAGTTTCGCCTTTTTCCAGGAGTGAAATTAATTTATCTTTCAATCGCAAATTAATGGAGGTTTCGTTACGAGGCAAAAAACTCTTTGGCGCCATTAATCGGTTTTAAAGTTCGACCCTTAACGCGAGTGTTACTTTTGAAAAGTTGTTGACGCTTACAAAGTTTTCACTCGCATGGTGATGAATATGAAACTTATGTTGGGTCCATTTTAAGATATTTGAATTGAATTTTCAACACATCAGAACGCTTCTAGGTTTAAATATATTTTATTGAAGAAATAGATGGATAATGTATGTTGATCCCCTTCACATTCTTAACGTGGCCTGCTGTATCCTCTGCAAGGAGAAAAGGATTCACATTTTATTCTAGTTAACATTTTATATTACAGCAATAAAATTAAGTTTTATGTGAAAAGAATCCATAGTAGATTTTGCGAATTTACGACTAGTATCACAGAAATGGAACTGGTCTAAGCCAAATTACATATTTCTAAATTTGAGCAAAACCGTTGATAAGACTTCAGTTCTATTGGTATTCGGTAAATAAATAGGATGGAGGATGCGAACGGCTTTTTCAAAGTGTCCTGATCATAATTTTGTTCTAGACCAGTAAATGTATAAGCCAAAAGAAAATTTTAATAATAATTGATAAAAATTTATAATAAAATCCCTTATTAAAATCAAGCCAAAGTCATTATCACAAACAAAGCAAATCCAAAAACACAATAATTACTCAGATCTTGGGGCTTGGGGTCAGCTACCAAGCGGGTCCATTGTCAGGGCACCCATGAATAAGAGGCTTCGAAGCAGAAATCTCTCAAGCCAAGGTATGAGAACTTCGGTTTGAATTCAGTCTTTTCGTAATAGTACAGATTTCTACCACAGATGGCCGTTGTTTCGCCACAGCTCGTGGAAATGAATTAGTTTTTTAAAATTTAAAAACAAAAAAAATTAAGGGGATGGTACACCTTCGATTGTGCCTACAACATTCAACATTCTAAATTCTCAACAGATGCTATGGTGACATGACCTTCGAAATGGGATCACTTGTCTGGTACACAGCTGGACTTAAAGGGGATGAAGGGGGAAAAAAGGATAGGATTTATCAATTAACAATTTCATAAGCAGAGATTCACGACATAGGATGTTGTACACGTTAGCATCGATAAAGATGTACATGGTGCAAAAATAATTATACTATCGGAAAGTCAGGCAGCACTAAAGATAATGAATGCTCTCCAGAAACGGACACAATACAACAGAATTATCTTGATGTGGGTACCAGGGTTTGAAGGTTTTGAAGCAGACGAAATTGTAGACTGGCTAGATATGGAAAAGACTGAATAGTTGGGCTGAAAAAGAAGTGGCCCTAGAATAGATCCTTGGGAATTTCATGTAAGCATTGAATTGGTAAAGATTCAATAGGACGGCAATTTCTTTTAACGGAATAAAACTGGATTCTGTATCCCAAAAATTCCTAGCTAACTTCCGAATTTTTAAAATATACTTATTTTACTTAATCTTGCTGAAAACCACATCCAATGCTGTTTGCTCTTTCTCAAGGATTTCAAGATCACTCTTTCGCATTCTAACTTTAATTTCAAAATTCGTCTACTAAGCTCCTTATGTCGCTTGCTCCTAAAATTGCACTGTATAAAATTTAAAATACTTGTTGAAAATTATAAAATCTTAGTTATTAGTGTGTGTGTGCATGTAATTGAAATATTTATAATAACGTAATGTAGTGTCACCTCCAAATACAAGTAATGAGCTACAAAAGACATTCAGTCGTCTTAATGTACCCAAAGTTGGATACTATACAGTCAGAGCAGACGCCACATCTTCGGATTAAGAATCTCATCAATTTGAATCAAGTGGAATAATAATTAGAATTCGCCTCCATTGAGGCATCTATTTTCACAGAAAACGACTCGTATATAACAATTTGCTTTTATAGCTCTCACAGACACCAGATGACGGCGATCCATTAAATCCTGTTCCGCCTCTTGGCAAGTCAGATACTTTGTAAAACCAAAAATTTTTCCATGGGAAAGAACAACTTGAACCACATTTCGCCTTTTATCCAGATAAAGCTCTTCTTGCTAAGTTAACCAGGGCGGATATTGGTTAAAACTTTGAGTGGCAACACATGCACAGAACAGCTAGAAAGAACGCCGAAAAGTCTTAAAAACTGCTCTGTAGTCTGTGGAAAGTGCAATTAATGTTATTTAAGAACAATTACAATCATGATATCCTCAGCGCCTATTTCCCAGAAAATTATATTGTTTGAAAATTACAATTGTATGCAAATTTGAATTTCCACTCCAGGCCCTTGGTGCGTATATTTTACTACTTCTGAGGCCATTCTAATCCGTCTTGGTGTGGATGTGTGACGAATATCTGATGCTCGGGGACTTGTTTTTCGGTTACAAGAATGAAAATGTAAAATGATCCTTGGGGACACTAACAAAGAATTTGAGAAATAAAAATCATCTCGTTATTGGAATTGTCCCCGAGGGTGTTCCTGAGGCTGGGGCCTAACAGCCCCCCAGAAACTGGAAAATTTGACGCCCTTGAAATATTAATAACGAACGGTATTCACAGAAACGAGTTGAATGGGACGAAATTTGTATCTTTCAGTCTCATGTGACCCCGAGATATTTTGTTAACAGAAGTATTTTCTGCCACGAAAATGCCAACGCCCCCACTAAAATCACAGAAATTTTTAATATGCACATTTGACCTTAATGACAGAGATGAGGGTGCGATTATGGTGCGCAAATGATAGCCCCTTCATGAGAAGGACGGTCATTCTAAACCGTTCTGGCACAATGCCAGGCAATATCAGCCCCATAAGGTTTATTAATTCTCCATTTTAAGTTGAAAAAATTGATATTAATTATCAGAGTTATCCTCCCAGAAACGCAGCTGCACTTGACAAATAAGAGTTCCACCCGGAATGAAGCACTCCTCTCTGGGACCAGAAAATTGCTCCTAAAATAGATTTTTAATTAACTCAGAACATAGTCCTGTTCCTGTACAAAGTTCAACCAGAGTCTAAAATCACTGCAAACGGAGCACGAAAAGAACTTTGTCAAATTTAATTTACTGCACCCCAAAGATAAAGATTTTATGATTTTGAGCTCTTGTAGCGGGTTCGTGTCCCTAGTAGGATTTTTTCGCTTCACTGTACAAAAGCTGGGAAGGTGTAACTTTCAGCAAGTGGTTCGGGTTAAGTGTTTTAAAAATGCAGTAAAATTATGCCAAAGAAGTCGAAAGTCAAACATCTTTCGGTGAAGGAAATTTGTAATTTCTTACAAGTTTTATTTGTGGTGGTTTTAATTCTGGACGGCTTTTGCAGTTTCAGAAATTCTGGCATGATAAATTTTGTTGTTTAATTATTTCAAATTTTGGACAGAAATTTCCAACCACCACAGGTGAAATAATTTAAGCTTATTAGTGAATATTACCGCCTGCTATTAACGGTTTATATTTCGCCTATACTAATCTGAGTTTCAAAAGTTACGGCTGTGGCACGCTGGGACAGTTGAGTCTATGCTCGATGAGTTGCAAAAATCTTTAATACAGTAAAATATAAGATTTATAGTAGTAGAATTACAAGTAAAAATTTCATTTTGGTTACATTTGTTGAAAGCCGGGTCCTATATCTTCTTCTGCTGCCTACGGGGACCATAACGCTAGCGCTTGCAAGGACCTGCTTGAACTTGATATACATAGTATTCGAGAATATCATCTTATGTTTCTGTAGAATATATTCTATGGATAGATTGAAAGTCATAACTCATGAGAACATTTTCCCAGTACTTACCGGCATTTTTTCTATACAAGTAGGGGAGACAATCGGAAAACATCGTTAGATTTCCTCAGAAGCTAGACTGTCAAACCATGGGCACTTCTAAGGCATCCAGAAATTCCGCCCTTTTATATGGAAGCGAAATTAATTATATTGGTGCCTTACCCAAAAGTGCATATAGTTATAAACTCTTACCTTTAATTTTAATCTCTTGCCGGATATTTTTTAAATGAAACTTTTAAGAAATTGAATTATTTTCAGTGTCAGTTGAATGGCTTGCCATAAAAAAGGACATTTCCGTCAATGCTTCACGTTATTTAAAGGAATCCTTTGCCCTCCACTAATTTTGATCCTAATTAAGTTATTCCTTATTATTTCACGCTTATCATCCCCTTGTTAGGAGCTTCCATTGTTCCTTTTAAAAACACATTCATAACGATTTACTTGTGAGAAAATCCTTTCATAGCATAATCCGGTTGCTTTTGGTGACACAGTGTAGTGGCCAAATGCCAAGGCAGACGGCATCGAATAGTCTCAACGATCTCGTAAAAGATGAATAAAAAGGGGCAGTAAAAATGCAAGAGGCGTCGTCCTTCAGTGGATCTTTTCTATTCCATTCGGGCATTCTGTATTCAATCAATTAAGACTGAGGCAATTAAATCCAGGCGTGAATCATAAAAAGCACACAAAGCACAAAGATTAAAAGTTTAATTAGATGGAAATTGGTGGATGGGAAACCTTCCCTATTATGAAGGGGTTGGACTGAAAGTTACCAGGTTAATAGGATGGTCTCATTTATCATATATAGGAAGTCCTTAGAAGCATAGGGGGTGCATTCATTAATCATCTTTTGTCTTTCTGGTGTAGGGAATGATTGTCGCTGTATTTTATGAAAATTTCCAAATATTTTGCAGAAATGCACATTCATAACATTAACTTTGCTTTATAAAAAGTGAACGGCATGATTTTGGAAATTCAATTTATTTTTCTTTGTTTTTTTGTTGCATTTTTTTTAAGTATGTCTAAAGATATTTCCAATTTTTACTTAAATAAAATCTTCACACCCAAAATAAAAGAAGGATCTGGCTGTGTCCCTATGTCTCTTTCCAACTTCTTCAGATAGTTAATTTTGTTTTTCTTCTTCACATTGCAACGATCAGGTTTCTGATGGTCTTTGTGAACCAAGCTGGCCCATCTCAACGACTCAAATTTAGTCATTAATCTAAAAACTATGATACAGAATATATCTATACAGTGTTGTATTAAGTTAAATCATTGATAAAAACAAATTAAATAAAAATTAATAACAAAGGTCTTTCGAACGACCCCTGAGGAACACCACTGAAATCAACGAAAAATTCATCACTGCCAAGTAGTTACTGACAAGATTAGTATAATCCTTTAGACTTTCAATAAATATATATCTTTGTATTACGAATATATTTAGACATTATAAACATTTATTTAAACTTATAAACCTTACATCTAGTGTAGGAAAACTAAGTAAAACAACCCACACCAAATATCATGACTGCTTCTAGAGAAAGAAAAAAAAATGAATAGTTAATACACTCTGCGGTGAAAATAATAGTGTCCAGTCTCTCAACTCGTTAATATTTTCTGTTTTCATTGGAAAACTTCCAGTGCTGACAATGAAATTGCCACAAAATATTTTGCTCATTGATCCTTCAACAATAATCGAAAAATACATTTCAGAGCCAATTCAGAGAGAACGCAAAAATATGAAAACCAGAAAAGAAAATCCGCGAAAATCGCTGGATACTTTCAATCTATTGATGCTGACTTTGATTTCCAGGTCTCGTCACTGAGAGGTGGGGAGAAGCGGAGGCGGAGTTCTGAATTGCGAAGCACTTAGAGTGGTGCAATAAATTTTTAATATCGCCGCATATCATTTCGGGTTGAGTTAGCAATTCTTGATGAGTTGCATACTTGCTTTTTCCTTTTTTTTGTTTTTATTCTTACTTTGTGCAAGAACAATCCGAAACGGTTGCAATTGAAAAGTAATAACCGACCGGGGTTAGTGGGATAATCTACCCTGAGCATCTGTTGAATAGATAATGGGGGCATTAAATTGTCGGGTTTATTTTTACGATATAATTCATAGTATGGTTGGAAGGTGTAATCATTCACTCACCGCTATATTATCGAATTTTATAGACACAGTGGCGAATCATATTTAATAATATTCTGGAAAATGTGGAAAATGAAATTGGCAACAGTAAAATCACGCTTTCATTTTCCGCTTCTCTGTTCTCTGTGCAGATATTTTTTTATTGCAATTATGCCTGAAAAGAAGTAAATTGAAACTAAATATGGTACTTATTTGGACTTCTCTTCACACTATTATTGTACATATTTTTTCATACCTTACAAACTCAAACAATTTCTATATTCACCTAGATTACGATTAACATGATATAGTAAACATTAGTAGGAGGTCAATTCAACCCTCGAAGAGTTTTAGTTGCACGAAAATTTGCAATCAAGGGCCGTTCTCCACCAGTTAGAGATTTGTAGTGCCTCAAGGTCTCTTTCACGTATTCTAACCAATAAATGAGAGCTATGTTAGGAAGCGAGATCTTAAAAGTAATAGGGATCTAACAGCGGCACAGATCTGAGTGGTACGAGTGTACATTGAAAACGAGAATTATAATATTTGGATACATGAGCCGTTGATTTTGAAAGTGGCCTAAGTCACATTTCTCAATTATTAAAAATCGAAATGTCAGTATAATTGAAGTCCTCTAAAATGTATTCTTCTTATGATTGTGAAAGTGGACTTAGGCCACTTTCAAAATAAACAGCTCATATATCCTGATGAAGCCTTGTTTACAGTACACCATAACGCTTGCCTCTCAACAACAGTATCGCAAGATTAAAATCCTCATTCAATCGTCAGTTATTATTTCCTCATATTAATAGGTACATACAGGGCCACCATTTTAATAAGTTACGCTGGAACCTAATCAGTTATTCTTATGTTTCCTATCATAGCTCATAAATTGGTCGTAAGCTTCTCCAATCGACTGCGAACGTCTGATCAGCATTAATACTCCTCTAGAGTAAAATTATACTTTCAGCTGGCTGAATAGTAAAGAAAAAAACTAAATTTAAACAGCATTACAATTATTCGAAAATTTTGAATTATTATTCTCCGAGTTCGACATATACCTAAAATTCATAAAAAAGAATTATAGCGTGATCTTTAGATGAAGAAAGTGGACTGAAGCTCTTAGAAACTTTTGTCCTTTTAAAAGAACAGCAATCAACACCAAAAACTGGAAATGTGACTTTTCACCAACAGCG
>QYTT01083831.1:51860-64817 GCA_006980735.1 Dasypogon diadema
CCAATTCCAGACGTTGGCTTTTTTTCGTGTCAATGTAATTTAGGATCGTTAAAATATATATTTCAAAAATTTACCATCATTTTCATTTCATTTCAGTTTAATTTCGAAACTGAAACTCGAAGAAAACTCGGAACTGGAGAAGACTAGCTTCTTCTAACATAATATACCCGAGACTATTACCTATAAATGTGTGTAAATGGTAATAAAAAGAGTTCTCATTTTAAATTTAGCATACGTGTTTTTGAAATTATAAGACAACTTCCGACGAAAGGAGAAACACATGAAATTGACTTTATTTCAACACCATTAGCCATTTCCAATGTTTTTCATATTCCATCCAAAAGGCACAAAACAATTTTTTCAACATGAACATGGTGTGTTGAAAACCTTTACTTGAGATGTTGATTTACAACTTGCAACAGTTTGTTTTAACTAAAGCCCTTATTTTCCTCAAAAATCTAGACGACAGAAAAAATGGAAGTAATATGCAATGTGACTTCAATTTATCTCTGTTCTGGAACAAATTTATACAATTTCGAAATCCTGCATCAAAATCACAGCACTGTCAAAAATGAATACCTACTACGCCAGAAGGTCGAACCTACGTACCAGTCATCACTTTTCCCCATGTCAAAACTAATCAAAAGAGTGTTTGGAAACCCAAAGAAAGTTGCTTGGTTTCCCCTTTATCAAAACAAAATCCCAACCGCACCACTAGTCACTCTTAATGACATAAATAGCTTTCAATTATGCTGTAATTATATTTCATATCGTGTCTACCTTTTATCGGCGGGACGCACCCGACGGGAGGAGTTGCAACAAAATTTCTCCTAACAGTTGCCTCGCCACTTTCAGTTTTGCCCCCACATTCTCGCCTGGGCTCTCAATTAACCGACTATGAGTTCCAGACTGCGAGTACTTTATTGCTCAGAAAGTTAATAAAGCACGTCCAGAGCTTAAATATAATAAAAAAGTTTTTTTTTTAGTATAGCTGCACTTGAGTAGTTAGTTCGCATAGTTTCGTCTTTTCCTTGGTAAAAATTCGCGAAGTATTTCTTCTCTGTTTCGGAAGTTTGTTGCACTACATAGCGACAAGTATACAAAGGTGAAACAATCTTGTTCTTAAGTAAAGGTAAAGTAATTGTGTAAGCTCATGACGTAGCTTCTTAAGTAATTCAATTTCAATTTAACCTTTTGCCCGATGAAATTCATTTGGTAGTTCGCCACAGCAAATGTTTCGCTCCATTACGACAACCTTCCGGATCTGAATTTGGATTTCATGCAGTGAAGCAAGAATTTTGGATTTTAATTGCTTAATTGTTTATAGTCGGTTGACTCGGTCATACTACTTATTCAAGAGCAAGGACATAGCATAGTTTTGCTAGTTTTGTGGATGAGCTGATTTGCTGGACAATAGAAGTCCTGCCTCTCAATATAGGAAGCAAATGGCAACCTCAGGTTACAGTTTGAATCGTAACCTGAATTCATAATTGTTTTCCAACAGCACCAAATAAATGCAATTTCTGATATTGTAACCAGATTTCGCTCAGGTAATATATACCGTTTACAACAAAATTATGTTTAAATATAGTTTGTGAAATGTAAAAGGACGATGGCGGTCATATTGATGAGAATGTCACTAACGCCTTTTAATGGTCGAACTGCGCCTCGACCGACACGACTATCACTATGAATGTATGAATATATGGTATAGGATGAAGCAGAAACGACTCCCCGGGTCGTTTAGTTATTTGTCAGTAGGTACTAGGAGCCCATGAGTTGGTCCGGTTGTTATCGAGGCGTTCTCTGTAAACGATAATTCTGTAATAGCGACACTGAGGGCATTTCGGACGTGCTTCGGCTTCTATGCAACTAATGCCGTTCCTGACCAAAAAACAACTCTGCGATGGGTTTGAAACATGAAACCAAGTGGTCATCCTAGAAACGTTAGAACAATTGAAAATATGCAACAAGTGCAAGCGTCGATATCGATAGAGCAATTTCGGAGGTGTCCCATTCAAAAACTCGCTGTTATTTTTCTGATCGAACTGTGAGATAAATTTTTCACTTTGTACAAATTGGTGGTTACACAGGAATTAAGTGTAACAGACTGTAGAACTTTTTCTGATTCTTCAAAACATCTCTTCTACAACTGTTTTGTGCTGCAATGATGAGTTGCATCTCCATCTGTCCGGTATAGTAAACAAGCAAAATTTTCGGTATTTGCAAATAATAATCCATGTGAGCTGCACCAAAGACCTCTGCACAACTCTCGAGTTATCGTTTGATTTGCTGTATCCCATTTAGGTGTAGTGAGGCCTTACTTTCTCGAAGAAGATGGAAAGACAATTTTCAACCTGCATCCTAAAATGTTTTTTCGGCCCACGTTGGACAGATTTGATGATGCAGGGGAGTTTCGGTTGCAAAATTTCCTTAAAAGACGCTATTGACTGGCCCACGTGCTTCAAGAAATCAAATAAAAAAAAGACAGGTTAGGAAGTAATGGAAATTTACTGAGGGTATCTTGTTCATATTTCGCCTCACGTGGCAAGAAAAATAGACCAAAGGCTTTCGACAAGGATGTGCATAGGCAACGAGGTGGCAATTCCCCATGTCTAATCTAATCATTGAAAGGAGGTAAAAATTACAAGCCCTGTAAGAATTGTCCCATGCAGGAATATAGAGGGTCTAATAGCCTCGTTTCACCATATCCCTTCTATTATTTTTTGCGCCTTTACAACGACTCTTCGAGATAAATTTGAATTTTCTCAGAAGTTTTATCTGCTCACTTCGTGATTATTGGGAAACTTTCCAATCCGGTGTTGCATTAATCTCTAATCCTGTGGACGCCATTCTGATCATTTTGCAGAGTCCCCGCAGGTCAGGTACTTTTCTATAGACTTTGACAAGTAGTTCTTTTGTAAACTATTGAAAAATGGCAATTTTCTTTGTTTTAATTTCGAATCACAAAAATATTTCAAATTCCCATTCATAATGTCGAGGATTCTTCTGCTTCAACAGTTCTAAACGATCCTTCACTAGGACCTACCTTCCAGAGGAGTGGAGAAGAAAAATACCAGAGAAAAATTAGAATATTTCAAATGCCTGATTAAGATAATATATCCCTCGCCCGGGTGCCTTTGAACCACAGCTCAGCTTCTTTCGGCTGCAGACGTCGTCTCATTTGATTCTATTCCTTTCCGCTGTCTGAATACTTTTTGGCAATATTTCACGCCGAGTATGCACTTGCCAGACACCCCGATTGGTAAAAATATGATTTATGATCATAGAAATTCTGAAAAGGGTATTATTAATGACTTTACGTGATGGCCGTATGGTGAAGGGCAAAGTCAGTACTACTACAGGAGGAAAAATCCCCAGTTTGCCTGGCTGATTTCCACAGGGGACAAAAAATTGAGCTAAAAGTTGAAATGGCCAGCCCGAACCTAATGTTCCCATCATTTTGAAAGGGTTAGGTTAGAGCTCCTCGTCCTCGTACAGCGATACCTTTGAGGAACTTTTCAACTTAGCGAATCGGCGAATCGGCCCCGATTCAACAATAATTTTCTACCCCGCATCCCTAAACATGCAGTTGCCTCAATTTTTGGGAAACTTTGAGGAGGTACACTGTTAACTCAAAGTGGAAGCCGGGCTGTATTACCCTGGTGAATTTATGAGGCGATATCCCTGGTACAGAATGCAAAGCTAAGCCAAAACGAACGACATGTGGAATATCCTGGATGAATCCCTACGCAAATCCTTAGAAGATAGATAAAGTTTTTCACACATTAAAGTTGGGATTCATGAGTCCTCCGCTGAAATGTATTGTTCCAATCCACATCTCCGCATCCGCTTTTATGTCTTGTCACCATAAAATGGAGTTTACCAAAAGGAGAAGTAACAGCATAAAATTGTTGCCGTTTCTGCTACTGTTCATTTACCAACTGTAGCGTGCTGTACAGGATCTCTGGGTCCGGGATGGTGGTGCTGGGTGATACAGGATGGCAAATCTGAATGGATAACATTGCCTTACGTTTAGGATGACGTTAGTAGTGGTCGTGGTGGTGGTAGGGATGGTGTTTAAGTCGCCATATGTTAGCTAACTGAGTAATGGAGTTCCTCTGTAGCCAAGCATCGGAATGATTTACTTTAATTATAGACAGAGGGGCCAAGTGTACCGTCTATTTGTTTTTATCTCCCTTTGTCACTGTCTGCGCCTTGTCTTCCTGATGCGGTCGTTAAACACTTTCCTCTTGTCAGAACTTTTTGCTCAGTTTCTCCAAATTATTTCACTATTGAGTCAGTAAATTCAAAATTGGTGGAGAGATTTAATTGAAACTTGTTAAGCGAGACCAAGTAGCAAACAATTAAGAACGAGATAGCTCTAATAAAATTTCCGAGCGGATGCAACACTACTACAATGACTAAATGAGAGACTAGATACATAGTGATGTTTTAACTGCCGAAAATAAAACCAAAATGATTTAGTGCTCAAATTAAGTGACTTCTGGTTTCCGGGCGAAATTACTCCACACTCGAAATTTGCTGTAAAATTTATCAACTTTTACCACGATTAAAATGTATTAAATTTCTTGATGGGAATGAAAATTTCCTTAAATTTATTTAGCCCTTCTGAAACAGGAATAATATCCTTTCAGATGAACTGCCAGTTAACAAAATATAGATGGTAGCATAATGGTATAGAACATTGTTGAACAAAATTGTAACAATGTGGCTGATTAAAATGACAAATATTTATTTCTTAATGCTATTGTCAGAGAGTTTCTGTCTAATCACCGTTCTAATACTTTCGTTCGACCCTGACACAAAAACTCATCAACAAGCTTTCTATCTACCGCAACAGGGTAACTGGGCTCTGTTCAAAAACTACTTAACTCTGACTCTTGATACTATTGAAGCTACTGACACAGACTTAACTATGTGGAAAGAACTTTGACACGAAACTCTTCTATACAGTCTGTTATGATAAACATTCCACATCACTTGATGCACCCTATGGTCGAAGTGCTACTTGCACCGTGTGTGGCACGTGGCCCTGAAACACATATAGCAATTGTTTGTCTTCTTCTTGACTCATTTTTTACCACATATATATAATGTTTTCTTTATTGTTTATCGAGGAATTTATTGGCTCCATCCCAGTGGAATATGCGTTCATTACTTCATTAATGAAGTAATTGCTGTTTTTGTATATTTGTGCGAGTTTTAGCTAATCGGCTTTCAAGCGCGTTGTAGTGAAGAACGGAAACTTCTTTATATTCTCGTGCAATAACTAACAAATTCTTCAAATAGTTATCTAGATTTATTTGGCTCTTTTGGGGACCTACAGAATTATACCGATTCGCAGCTCTAGTCCTATCAAAGATGCGAACATGTTGTTCTTTGAGCCGTCCGGTTTAAGGAACAACTGTGGAGTCTGGTCTCGTCCTGTCGACCGCGATAAGTAAATGTACAAGTGTTCTTCGGGGAATTGTCGGCTGTCGATCATCTACTTTATAATTCGGGCAGAGATGGAACCCATAAATAATCCTGCGGTGGTGCTCGCCTGGAAAAGGGGCAACTAAAGTTGCTTAACACCAACGGTCTTAGATTGCATATACCTAAATTATTTTTACAGTACTTATTTTTAGCTTATTTTTACTTTTAGAACCGCACTCACAGCAACGACTCCTTTTTCTACATCACGGGCTTAGACACCCCTCACACCCGACCGAATTAAAAATGGAAGGGTTAATCCAAAAGAATTTCGTTTTTTCGCGAAAATCTTCCGCATACTCGATAGAAAAAAGTAGGAGCGATAGAAAGAAGTAGAGAGCGCTGCAGGTGTGTGGAACTATATTTAAAGCCAACTACAGTTACTGGCGCTCCCGGGTAGTATTACAGAATTATTTTTGACTATATGAACGTAAAAGAATGTACATTTCGTGGTCATATGCTAATTGAGACGCACGTGTGAAGATTTTCTTTTCATTCCTGTAAAGAACGCAGTAATTTTTTTGCGTTCCACTGGGTTGAGGTAATTCTACTGCCGAGAATTTGATTATATTTGGGAAGTCACTGGGACGTTGCCCAGCAAAAATATCACACCAAAAATGCGGGTTTTTTTGCAACATTTGTCAGGTTAAAATTTCCCAATCTCCTGTTCATTAAAATTTCCCTCCGCAGAATCAAGTAAGTCTATATTTGTTACTCAAAGCCACTGGAACAGTTATGTTAACTAATAGAATTAATGATTTCATATTCCCTTTTCACAGCACCCTCAATCTTAACTAGTCTAAGTCTGTCAAAAACTCAATATCGTTATAACATCCCCTTACCTCCACTTGACTATGATTTCACGGACATGTAATAAAAAATTGATAACTTTAAGACTTGATTATTTTTTCTACAAAATTAATTAGCATTATTATCGAAGCAAATTTAATTAATACAAAATTTACCTTTCAAATTTTGCAGCTTTAACAGCATTCCAACCAGAATTTGCAGAACCAATTGTTAACATATCGGTTGCCGTCGGAAGGGATGCAACGTTTACGTGCCACGTACGACATTTAGGAGGATATCGGGTAAGCTCTACCCAGAGATGTTTGTTTGTTGTGAGATTATCAGGTAATATCCTTGCTCTAGTGGTACACGCTGGTGTATAAACTGCAGAAACCTTGATGTTCCTCTGAGCTTTGGTACGAAATATGAATATCCTCCTTTCCTATCCTGATTTTGTATACATATCGAAGCTGAACTGATGATGCATAATTCAATTTCAATTTTACTTGAATTTCATGATAAATTTACACACTTTAAAAAATTTATCCAATGCCATAGGTTGGCATCAGGATAATATAAAAGAAATGATTTTTAATTGAAACTATGAAAATAATGCTCTACTTCCCGTCATTATTTGAATCACAAAATAGTCAACTTTTGTACCTTTTCTAAATGTTATTAAATCAGAGGGAAATGGAGCCAAATAACATAATTAACCGCATTTTATATTCCGTTCCTATATAGAAATTTCAAATTTAAGTAGAATGGTATTTGTGAACAGAAAATTGCTCTAACACATGATGAATATTTTATCATCCCTCACAGCAGATGTCTGCAATGAGACAGTAAAATTAAAACTTTTGCAGTGGATTTTTAACTACCTTTTACTGCATATCTTTTTTGTGAAATCTGAGATTAACCTCTATTATGGTATAATAGAATAATAATTAAAACCTAACAATATGCTCTTCTCTCGGATCGAAAGAGTGCATTTACCGAAGTTATTGCTATATTGTGGCAGATGGCTTGGAAGTGTAGGTCTTTACGATAGAAAATACGAAAACGGTGGGAGTGTTTTAATGGAGGTGCCTATACCCTATGATCGACTTCGAGATAGAGCTGTTAAATCTAAACGAATAATGAATGAAAAATTATATCAGACCTGTATCCTAATATCACATCATATATCTCATGTGGAAAAAACCACAGAAAAAACACAATGGTAAAGCCACTTAAAATCGTAAGCTCTGGAGAGACACAATCGTAGAGGCGATTAACACCCCACCACGGTCATCACAGTGATATTGATAATGATGGGATGAATTTTATATCACTCATGTTGTATTTACGAACATATGTAAATTGTATGAAAAAACCGAATTGGTTAGTTAGTACTACGCCTCAAACAAAAACCAAAACTTCAACTTTTATGGAGTAGGTTTTCCTTACCACTTGCGAGTGTACATTACAAGGCTGATTGAATATAATTTTGTGGATGCATAATGAAGCCCTACAACTAAATTTATACTGCAGTACCTCAGTTAGGGCGAAGTTTAGAACTCGAGAAATGGCGGAAATATTTTACAGGCATATACAAAGTCTGTGTGGTTCATATCCAGCAAACAGCGGCAACAGCCGGAATAATTTAGTTTTTAACTTTAACCTAGTGCTCTTCCGCAAACTTTCCATGGAAAACTATATCTAGTACGATCTCGAATTCAATTAAACTGTAATTTCTCACCTTACACATCGCCCCAAGTTTTCACCAGTGTGCATTTATTAAATTTACGTTTTAGTTCCCGTGTGTGGTGCACACCGTACACGTGTAGTACTACACCGGAGTCACCTATGTCGAATGTCGTACTAACTGATGGAAAATATTTTTCAGGTTGGTTGGCTGAAGGCAGACACAAAAGCAATCCAAGCCATCCACGAACACGTCATAACTCACAACCCACGTGTAAGTGTGTCACACTCTGATCTGAATACGTGGAATTTGCACATCAAGTCAGTGACTGAGGAGGATCGAGGAGGGTATATGTGTCAACTCAACACGGATCCAATGAAAAGTCAGGTAAATATCAAAATTTCGTCTTGCACGAAAATTTCCTTTAATCTTACTTAAGTCTCAGTCAGCCACTATTGCCCTCACTTCAGGTGAACTTTTAAGCGTCATCAGGCGAACATCTGACGCCCAACGTCGACTTTTAGTGGGGGGTAGCAAAGGTTCCTTCCATAGAATCTTAGTTCAAGGCACTTGCAGCAGGGATTTTCTCTCCGTTTTCTATCCGCTAATAAAGTTTAAATCACAAAGAATGGGAGTGAGGGATGAAAGTTGAGTTGTCTAAAATTAAGAACATCACCAAAACGAGTTGGTATGGCATGTGATATCCGATGACAGACTTAATAGGGTGGCTCTGTAGAGTGCATCTAGATTGCACGCTCCATGCCCACTTGTGAAGAGAGAGGCAGAGTTCAGGACCGATAGTATTACAAAAGCGAAGGATATCTGTTGGAGCTGGAGCTGGAGCTGGTACATACCCATCTTCTTCAATGGGGCTAGCTTGTCTGCATCTGTAGTCTGGCCCAGGGTACAAGCTATGTAGAATCCGCAATGTGTTATTGCATTGTCTCAAATCATTTGGCTGGGAACACGGAATACTTAATTATAATGTGGTACCTTCTGAGTTAAATTCACGCAATTTACATATAACGAATGGAGGTATACAGAACAGGCTGTTGCCTCTGATTTAATTGACAGATGTTTTGTCCTAGCTACAATTCGGTAACTGCCACAAATTTCACCTATTCTTTGAATTAATTAACTTTACATGCGAAAAAACCGAGGGCATTTTTCACTTCTTTTTTTTTATTGTTAGGTTGAAAATATGGGTCAGGGTTTGATGGGTATACGTACATATTGCCTTCAGTTTTTTTTAGGTATTGCCACAACTCAAGGGACAACATTATGATGCACACAGCACAGCTTATGTGGAGGGATATTAGGGAAGAGGAGATTAGGGAATGGGGGGGGGGGTCTATACAGTCCTCCATAAGACCAGCAGACCTATCAAGATATACCTGCATATCGTCAGCGTACTTGTGAACTTTGCAGTCCTCACTTACGTATGGGAGATACACAATATACAGGTTGAAAATCTGAGGGCCAATAATCGATCCCTGAGGAACGCCACGTACAAGGGGCCGGAGTCCAGATGTGCAACCGCTCACCTTCAGCCGCTGAAATCTATTGGACAAAAAATTTTCGATTAAAAGAATTGTTATTTGATGAAAATAGAAATTTACGGCTAATTTAAAAAGTAAATTTTAATAGGCAGATTGTGTCAAAAGCCTTAAAAAATCAACACATACACATGTCTATCTAGAGTCCTGAGAATGGCTGAGGTGACGCTCAGCAGAGTTGTTTCACAACTGTGAGACTTCCCGAAACCCGACTGATAAGGTCCTAGAAGATTACTGCTTTCCAAGTGCTGCGATATCACCTTTTCAAGGGTCTTGGCCAAAAAACATAAAAGGCTTATTGGGCGGAAATCACTAAGAGAATTAACTTTATGATGTTTACCAACTGGGATTGTAGATTAGAGACATGGTATGCAGGATTGCCTGTAGCAGGATTGTGTAAAGACGTAAAATGTAACTTAAACAGATTGGGATCAGGATTACAATCGAGTTCAGATGCCCACAGAGAGACGAGGATAAAATTCGAAACCATAAAAGTATCTTTTAGCTGCACTCATTTTAGTTGTAACCAAATTTCGAACTCTATGCTGTGAGTTCGTGTTTTAAAACACCTACCGAAAGACAATGTCTAACTAACTCTTTCATTTTTCCAAGCTAAGTCCTTATGGATTCCTTCCAAAATCAGAGTAATATCAATATTTAGCAATAGGATGATCTATGCGAATCTCTCCGGCAGTCAGGATTCTATTTTTCTTGCAATTTTGAAACTAACTGCAATAGGTACTTAAAATCTGATATTAAAGCCTCTACTATGCACGAGGACAATTTCACTACCTTCTATCTTCTTGATTTTTCTAAGATCTTCGATCGATCGTCGATCATGGAATTCTCTTCCGGAAGCTTGCAATTAAATTTAATTTCAACCACTGTGCAGTTATTCTAATTAATCACTTACCTTTGATCGTTTTTAGAGAGTTAAGGTTAGTAATACTTTTTTGAACATGTCATGTTTTACTTCCAACTCCTTTAAGCTTAACGTCGGAATGGTGAAAGGATCCATTTTTTCATCTAATTTATTTTTTTATGTTTATCAATGACTCGTTACTTTCAATTCCTTGAATCGATCTATAGGCAGAAATAGCTTTACTTTCCCCTACTCAATAGCAGAATTAGTTGGAATTATAATACATGAACAGATATATCTAAAATAATCGCAGCAGGTGTTGTAAAACACAATTTTCCCTGCCTCCTTATTAAAATGTATCACTGGTCTCATTCAAGCTATTTTCATCCATGACCTGAAGGTCTTTAAGCATCCAAATCATTTTCATATCCACTGGGCTCATTCCATTTCCTTATTACTAATAAACACAATAAAATACCTGAACTTTGGAAAAAGATAGAAAATATATTCTACGTCATTTAAATTTGGGCTCATCTACAAGTCTTACATTAAAGATTCCTTAATTTAAATGACACACTACTGTATTATGCTTTGAAAAAGTTCAGAGAAATTTATTTCTGATGAATTAAGGATATTAAGTAACGATACTCGAGAGCACCAGTACAATATTGGTTGTAATTCGCTCATACTAAGATGTCCTAATAGTGTTTCCTATATCGTAAAACAATTTTAGTATTTAAATGACCGAGGCACAAGTGTAGTTTAGTAAACGTGGTAAAAGTAATTCACAGAACAGAGTCTTTCTTGTCCATTACGATGAATCATTTGTTTTCCCTAGGAGAATGCAATTACCCTTACGACCTGCATTGAAAATTCAAGAAAATTGTTTGCACAAAAGTGCTAATATTCTTGAACTGAACACGGAAAATTTTCAACATGTTTAGAATATAAATCCAATTTGGTTGCCAAACTACCTGCTTAATGTAACAGCTGAAATGAGGTCATAAACAACATAAGCCGTTGCTTAAGCTTCTAGCTAAAATAAAAATTAAGGAACCATGAAAGACATTTTATTAGGCCCATAAAGCATTTTCATTTTTCTCATCTTGTTCTTCTCTTATTTCAGATTGGATACTTGGACGTGGTCATTCCACCAGATTTTGTTGCTGAAGACACCTCATCGGATGTTATAGTTCCGGAGGGTAGTTCAGTGAAACTGACCTGTCGGTAGGTATACATAATACCTCTTACCATACCCCATGGCCCCATCCAATACGACCAGCATCAAAGGACCCTCTACTCTACTACAATGGAAAACTTATGATAGTGAAAATATGCTTCACATGCTTGCAACCCCAGAAAAATTCACATACGTGAAGGAATTTTTATTAGGACCATGTCTTGTACTTGCTTTTACTGCTGCTAGTAAAACTTAAGTAATGCGCTCAGTCTTAGTGGTCCAGACCCATAAATTAGGATAGTTGAATAAGGACCGGGAGAGAAAAGTGTTGCTCCAGTACTTTATCCGATGGGACATAGCCCATTGTTCGAAAGGGTCGTTAAGACTTTATTTTTGCTGGCGAATGGTGGATGCATCCTGCATGCCATTAAACTCTTGGTGCCAATTAACCACTGTCAGAAAATAGTTTTTGCAGTATAACGGGGCGTTTTTGAAGTAATTAAATATTTAATTCCATTTTAAGGGGAGATAATTAACTTAAGGCAATACCAATTGCATTGGGGCTGTAATCTTTATGACAGCAGTTTCTAACAAAACTTCTGGAAATCTCTGGGATATTGATGACACTGCCAGAAAAATGTAATTAACAAAATTTAACTCAATTACTCGGACAAAGTTATAATTGACCAATAAAATTAAAAATCAGTTCCACACGTTGAGCTGCCGAGAAATTCACTTTTATAGTTGGAAATTACTATAATTTCAAGTAATTATGCCACCGAAATAAAATAGAAGTACAGAAAAGAAAGGCGAGTGTAGGAGACGTTCATAGACATTAAAACAATAAAAGGGGCTTGGTTATTAAAAACGATTTAATTTCGCCAATTTTATTTTTTTTATTAAATTATGCTTCATTATTTTCAGTACCTAAAATCATAACCCTTAGACTTATGTGGAGTTGTTCGATTTGTCGAACTTTGCTCTATTTCAGTAATGCATGTCCATTGTCCATCCATTCTCAAAATAATTTTCTGAAAACGTTATTTTCTCTACTGCTGCTCTTCTAATTGAGGTCATTGTGACCAGTGGAATAGATCTCAGACTCTACTACCAATTTCATTTTCTGTTCTGAACCCAAGCACACGTCAGAAATGCAGTAATTTGGGAATTACAATATTTCCTTCCTAGTACGCAACGAACACCGAGTAAAAGCAATAAGTACTTGAGTACTTGGACTCGAAGTACTTAAATACTCAATTACCCGAGTAGAGTTGCAAGCCCTAAGTGAAAGCTTTATAATGTAATGCAGTTAATTAATGCACAGTATGAACATACGTAAATATATTGGGGAGAGCTTAAATGTATGTATCTCGAAATATTTGAAGAA
>QYTT01083832.1:7625-23346 GCA_006980735.1 Dasypogon diadema
TCCTTTAAACGAAAAGGGCTAAATTGCCAGTATGAAAAAATTGCCGCATGGTCTAAAAAACTTCATATAAAAAAATTTGGTCGGCGGGAACACTGAGCTTTCTTTGCATCTGCGTTTGTGAGAACAATCCTTCGAATTTTTTCAAAATGCGAGAAAAGCTTTGTAGGACTACGGGCGACACAGGCGGCAAAATAATAACGACCGAACGCTTTTAGAATCGTTTATTGACTGACTGCAATGCAAACAGCTTATTGATCTTAAACCTTATCAGTGATACAGATGATCAGTAAACCTTGGGCGAAAGCCGTTAGCCGTATAAATGTATTAAACGAAATTCGTTCACTGATTTTTAATCTTTATTTATGTGGACCGCCTACAGCTTTTAAACTGTATTTATATTATTATGATGATATGGAAGACAATCAACTTCTGAAAACATACCAATGTTTGGTATATCAATATTTTTATATATTACCAAAAAAAACTGAAAAATAACATTATTCTTTGCGAAAACATAATTGGAAAAAAAATTTATGTTAAAAAATAAAATTCATTTCCTCCAGACTATCAGTATTAATATTTTATTGGATGTCCATCCGCCTAAATTACCTGTAAGCATCACTTTGGCATCAATACAAATACTTTCCCAAGCTTGTTTTACGCTTTCATACAGATCGCCTGCATTTTTATACTTTCTGCTCCCAATTATTCTCTTGACAAGCCATAGTTTCTCTATGGGGTTTAAATGGGGACTAGATGATGGCCACTTCTTAACACTCTTAGCCAAGTACTTCGGATCATTGCCATGTTGGGATTTCCAAAGCCCAGACAAGCTTTTTTCCGCATAAGGCTCCATAACTATTTCCATTATATCAATACACTTGCGTTGGTCTATTATACCTTGTAGCATATGTTCACACTGTTTCAAAAAAAACATTCCCATAGCATGATTGATCTACCTACATATTTAAAAGTTTTTTCTTGGTATATCTCTGATCAAATTCCTTGTAGGGAAGGGCGTTGAAACGTTACGTTCCCATCCAAACTAAATAAATCAATTTTTGTTTCATCCGACCAAAGAATATTTTTCCATTGTTGATGTTCTTTTGCAAAATCAATGCGTCTTCTTCTGGTAGCAGCGGTAGCAAGTAGTTTCTTCCTGGTAACTCTTCCAAATAGACTGGCTTCGATTAATCTATTTATTTTAATCTGAGGTAGGTAAAATACTGGCCGGTAGTAGTACGCAAAAAAAAAAATTAAAAAAGCTAATTCAACATTGACTTATAGCACACATTAATACAAATAGTATCTTGAGAAAACAAAAATAGAGCCACAAAAACGTAAGTCAGGGCAGAGAAATGTTCAAAAGCCACCCTCCTGAAAACGCCAACCGCTGTAATGCACCTAATTAAGGCTGGAAGGGCATTCCAGATCCTGGGACCACAGACGAAGAATATGTGCGTTCACTCTGGAGCGAGTTAAATCTAGGAATAATTAACTGATTACTCCTTGATGATCGACACATTCTTAAATCATTGCATAGATAGCCAGGCTCAATATTACAAAGTAACTTGTGCACCAAAACAATTGTTAGAAATTTCGCATAATTAAAAAGTGTACAGTTTAGTATATCACGGGCAAACCTGTTTAGATTATTAATATACCTAGCACATGCATTAAACGCGACGTTGAGCTTCGATCCATTTCTCGAATCAAGAATCGGAAAAGCAGTACAACAGTACGTAATAGATGGGAGCAATAACGTCTTTACGAGGTGTTTACGAACACAACGTTTGGTATATAATTGGCAAAGTACCAGAGCCTTCTGAGTGAACCATATATTTTGGTCAAGATACTTTTAATATGTTCATTCCAAGTCAAAGTTCGATTAAAGACAACCCCCAAGTATTTTACTGAATCTACATATTCAATATGGCAACCACCTAAAGTAATAGATGAAAAGCCACTTAGATCAAACGAGCGCAAGGACACAAAAATAGCTTGGGATTTGGCCGAATTTAGATTTAAATTATTTATACGACACCACTCAACAATTCGACTAAGGTCCTTATTAGAGTATGCCTAGGAACATCTTTGAGATCGTTGATATATAGGCAAAACAGTAGCGGATCAAGAATAGATCCCTGCGGTACGCCAGAACCCAATTCTAAGAAGGCAGAAGAGGATGCTCCTACTACAACTTTTTGAAATCTGCCGAAAAAGTAAGAGTAGATGAGTTTGATGGAAGAATTATTAAAGTTGTATAAAAGTTTTAGTTTCCTACACAAAATTTTGAAGTCAATACTATCAAAAGCTTTAGAAAAGTCTAAAAGTACTAATAAAGAAATGAGATGTTTCTCAATATTCTTTCTAATATTGTCAAATTAACTTTTAAATATAAAATCTTTCAATAAGCGCCATCTATTTTCCCGTAGAAGACTTAAATAATCCAGTAAGATTATTAACTCTGAAAAGTAACCGAGTTAATTTAACCCAGTTAATGTACGACTCTACACTATGCTGCCAAAAAACATAGCTAGCGATTCTATTCCATTTATAAAGCGTATTCAGTGATATGATGCGCTTTCATGCTCTTCTTAAAATACTCCCCGGTGAACACATTGATCATATAGTGCAGGGGTGTCCAAACTACGGCCCGCGGGCCAGATGTAATTCGCAGACAACTGTGAGATTTTTGTTAAATTTTGTCACAAAAATTGTTAAATTATATAGACAAGAGATGGGTTTCTCTTCCATCAATTCTTAAAGTAATGTATTGATTGTACTAGAGATCTTACAAAAGTTCATGTAGCCCGCGCACAGAAAAGTTTGAAGACCCCTAGGGCAATACTGGAACAAGTCCGAAAATTTTTTTTTCAAGTTAAGTATCGATACTTGACGAATGCTACCTTGCTAGACTACAGATCCTATTCCAGTACAGAACTGAACTAATTAAAAAAAAACATAACTTATTAATAGACTATCTCGGAATAGTTAATTTTAATTTTTTCCAATATTGAACTAGACGACTGATATAGTTAATATTATCGCTTTTCTATGCGCTCTTCTTATAATAGGCTCCCTTCAAAATGTTCCACAGCTACACTATTAATATGTTGTTCCCAGGGACCGGCATACAAAAGCTTTCTCAGAACAAATGCATTTTAACACGCAATTCTCTCACGAAAGCTTTTATGCTACTTGCCGGACTCAACATGGTAACAGGCTTTCTCTGCCAACTCCACACATATGCGTAAAGCTTTTCAGCTCTCTCTTATTAAATGCATTTTTGCATATGTTTTGCTCACGAAAGTTTGCAGCGAACTTGTTAATTCGGTAGATCAAAATGTTAGAGCAATTAGGTAAAAGTTATCTAACAAAGTGAGTTGACTTATTGTGCCGGACATCAAGAAATAGTTAGAAACGTTTGTAGTGTATATTTTAAAAACTTGTGGCAATTAAACATGAAGACATAGACATACCTAGAATCATGAAATCTTCAAATACTGCAGCAGTTTTAATTGCTCCATAGTGAATTTTTACAATTTTGCATAGTCGCGGCAACCATTTTTTGTACTCATTATCCACCTGTGCAAGCATTAAATGCTGAAAAGAAGTTATTGTTATTTTTTTTCGATCCATAAAGCGATTTCAAGAGTTGCAGCTTGAAAAAACATTCAATATGAACACGTTTAAGGTCAATGCTGTTCAGCTCGTTAAAATGTAACAAGAAAAGCCATCGTTTTTTATTCAATAAAATTTTCGTCTGAATGTTTTCAATTAAGCAGCAAATTACATTTTTCACGTTGAGCTCTTTTCGCTTTAAGATTTTTAAATGCATAAATCCATCCAACCTGTGTGTGTGGCATAAATTACGTAAACGTCAGTAGACCAAGCGAAGAGAATTATAGACATGACGTTGACTGCTGTTTTTAGCAGCATACACCTTGTTTTGCACGATGGCGGCTCTTTGTACAAGCTTAAAGCAATTATAAAAAAAATATGTATCTTACCGTCAGTGCGAGTGCACCTTTTACACCACCTAGCGATAGCGAAACACCCCTGCTTCGTGTGTGGGTTTAATTATTTTTGTGGTTTTAAACTGAACATTTTCTGTACACCAACGGCAAAAACACCGGTGCCAACTCGTCTACTTCGCAGTTTTTATGCTTTTGCTTCCTCGTATCAATCAAAATCAAAAATTTCGGGCCATGACACAGGTTGTTACGGATGACTTGAGGAATTGCGATAGAAAGAGAAAATATTAAGAGACTTTAAACCGGTTTGGACAGGTGAAGATCGAGACGAAATTCAGTTTAATGCAGAAATAGACTTATTTAATGGAGTAATGTTTTCGACAGTTTTCTCGGGAATTTTATGAATAATTTGTCCCGAGAGAGATAAATGTCAGTCAGAAAACGTGGCAGAGCTATATTTTACTTTTTTTCCCCTTTTTTTTGGTTCTCCTGAGCACATAAGTAATTGATGTGTTGTTTTTCCGTATTTTATTGCTTTAGCCAGATTTAGAACAGATTTATTTATAAGCGATTATGAGCTGGCCATATTCCATCATTTTTTGGATTATAAAATAAACTGTTATCGCCCCGATTGGTATTATCTTTAATTTTTTAGCTAAGGGTGTTGTCTAGGCGCTATAAATTGACCGAGTTAAGATATTATTACTGCGCTGCAAAGTAAAAAGTGCCCAAAAAACATTTATTCACAATTTAGTTTACAGTTTATTAATTAAAGAAGGAGTTTACAAGTATTTTTTATGAATGGAAATTGAAATAGTAACTTATTCGGGCTTAGAAACTAATAAAGAACATTTCTAAAATTAAAGGTGAACTAAGAGGAAAAACAGCATATGTAGAAAAAATAATATTAAGAAAATAATCCTAGTTTACTTGGAATTAGAAAAATTAGTGAAGTATACAACACATTAACACTAGAACTACCAAACCCTTCATTTTCAGTTGCGTCATTAAAACGTTGAATGCCACAATTAGAATAAAAGTTTTTGTGAGAGAATAACGTGTTAAAATACATTTGTCGTGAGAGAGCTTTTAACTGGAGGTCACTGATAACCCCCATAGCAACGTGTTAAGTGTATTATTTCTATCTATTCTGGTCCTAGTGTTAAAACTAAATATATAAGAAGAAGTATAGTGATGTATAAGTGAAAAAGTCAGAATAAAACAAAAACAAAATCAGTGTCAATTCCGACCACCAACCCCACATCAAACAACGACCGGTCCAAAACAAAGAAACAATTAAACTATGTGACCAGAGAAAAAAACGCCAACAGTTGCTGCACCCTTCACACTAGATGGTAATGAGTTCCAAATGCGAGAAATATGAACAAAGTAAGAGAACTCTTGCACGCGCGCATGATGTCTGGGTATCAATATCTTATTATGTCTAGGCGATTGCAAAAATGTTACATTGTTAAACAGATATTCTGGTCTACTTGTGCGGATAAGTTTATAGAGGAACACCAGAGCCTTCATTAGCCTTGCTCTTAGAGAAGAACTCAAGATCTTGGTCCAAAGCAACAGCCTACACAGCCCACCATAGATTTTGCTAATAATAGAGGCGGTATGGGAACAGCAACTCAATCGGGAGTTGAGACTTACTCCAAGGTTAGTAATTTCGTCTACAACTGGCAACACCTGGTTGTTTATAACTACATCAGGTATGAGGGTCACAACAGGATCACGGGATAGTACTATACATTGAGACTTTGCAGGATTAGTCACTAATTCATTACCTATCGACCACTCATATATTCTGGCTAAATCCCCATTAATCCGAACTAGGCAATCCTCCATAAATCCAACTGGTCCTTCGACTAGCCGAACCGCAGACATTGAAAAATCAAAATTATGGCGTAATTTATTAAGAAGCTGATGAAAAAGTGGACGAAGTTAAACTGGTGTTAAATATATGAAAGATATAACGACTAATGTAGGGGAGCAAGATCTTGACAAATTTGGGGGAAATATTATCAGGGCCCACATCAGCATCCGATTTGATAGAATACACTGTCTTCATTAACTCATCCAAATCGATGCACCTAAAAGCAAAGCCTTCGTCAGAACGGTCCGTAGTGGCTCGGGAAGAAAATCCATAGGGTGGAACCTCATTCCTAATGATGTTTAGAGAAGATGATGACACGAAGTGCTGATTTAAAATATCGGGATCAAAAGAATGAACGGGTTTCGTCCCACCACATACACACTCTCGCTTAAGGTTCCTCCACAACACCCTTGATGATAGATTAGGAGATTAGGCTCAAACTTGGCTCTATACGTGCTCTATTACGTGCCGCTCTATACAATAACAAGTTGCAATCTGTTCGCTGGCGCCTGAACTTCCTACAGAGGAACTCTTTTTCAGCAATTAACCTCTCTATATCTGGGGCAAACCAAGGACAATTGTTGACACCAATCCGCTTAGTTTTCAGTTTTTCTTTCAGTTTCAGTTTTCAGTTTATCTTTCCCATGGTCAAGAGTTACACTCCTCGATCAAATCATCAGTACTGAAGTTGCGGAAGTCACGATATGTAAAAAAGTTGTTATGAATGCCAAGCGCAGGTGCAAAATCATAAATCATAAAAAGTATATCATGGTCAAGGTAACTAGGGGCATCAATCTGATTCTGAAGAAGAACTATATTAAGAAAAAATAAATAAATAAAATTAAATGAATAACTATCAGTAGTAAAATATCAATTCCTACTTATTTTACGTATCTAATTGCTCCCAGTTAGTAAAATTAACCCATTAACAGCCAAACATAGAAGCAGTTGCTGAAACTCCATAAAATTGAACTTTTAAATTCGTTGTTACTTTCTTTGCCGAAAAAAACGTAGATACGCAACCTTGGCAAGTAGAACGATCAGTAACGTAAAATATTGGGCCTTATTGACGTTGTCACCTCCCTCCACGATTGTCGCAAATACAGAAAATTCCATTTTTAAAGTGAAGTTTGGGTAACTGTCAAAAATTTTGTGTAAAACTTTGATAACTTTGAATGTAAAATTTTACTATATTTCCGACTATTGTCGAGTGAAGTGATAAGCGCAATAAGGTTCATTATAGAACCTTTTTTTAAAAAAAAAATAAATAAAATTTGAATTATTAGAAAGCAAGGTTATTAACTTTTGATGTAAAATTCCTCAAAACAGTTCGGGTGATGTCCAAAAAGGTCACCACTATTCGTCAAAACCGTCACGATCCTTTTCCATTTTGTTAAGGTGATAAAGGGTAATGATCAGCAAAAAAAGAAGATTGAAAAGTTTACAAATGTTCAGTGGACCCATACCTTACAAATGATTTATAATTTTATCTTTACAAAACAAAACTCTTCAACAAATTATTGGAGCGCTTTTGTACTCCGTTACACTTTTACTACTTTTAGGGACATCAACTTTTACTCGATTTCTTTGGCCCTTGCAGATTGAGTGGTCGATTTTGAAAATGCTACTGAAGTTGTCAAAAACATGTAAAGGTATAAGTGATACACTATCATTTATTATTATCATTTTGCCGGCAATATTTTCTCCGTCAGTTAACTCATCTGATGTGGATTTTCATCCTCCTCTGGTTTGAGTGGGTGAAATAATTCATCTAAGGAAGAAAACTGAGATTGGGGTAATTATCAGATTTTGAATTTTGACAAAATTTGACTTATGGAAGAAAAGTGGGAATTTTTCGTTTGAGGAAATTCTATTGATGAGAATTTGAAAAGCCACTGGGATGTTGCACAGTAAAAATGTCATATCCAAATTTGTGACTTATTTGCAACAACATTTGTCAGGTTAAAATTTCTCAATCTCCGTTTCCATAAAAAAATTTCTCTCGGCCTAGGCTGTGCTGTGTAGCATCATAGGGTTGTCCCCCTAAGATTAGATAATACAAAAAAAGTTTATAATCAAGGGTGGCTAGAATCTTGAGAATAAAGTGGAAATATCTCTTGAGAGTGTAAAAGATAAATATCAGGCAACCCTGTTTCCAAATTAATTGTATAATTAAGTTCATATTATATTATTAAAACACCGAAGTAGTTTTTCAACATTACCGTAAGTTCGAACCCCACAAATTTTCATTTATAATTGTTTTAGCGAAATTCTTGAAGATTTTTTTAACTGTGTCAAGTTGCCAAATTGTTATTTATTGAGAGTTTAGGGGTGAAAAGAATGCCCAATCATCAGACCGGCTCTTTCCGTCAGTTTATAATAAAGCTCCATTAAGACTCAAGTTATCGACTCGAATTGTCTATGGCTGTTTTAAAACTCTCTTATATACGTAATTCTTTTCAATTCCACACGAAAGCTTCTGTTCTGGTAGACTTTTAAAAATTTGGAAATTTGAAATGTGTGCGAAACTCCAAGTTATATAATTTATAAAACAATGCTTGCTTGACCGCGCCGCATCCAAAGCTGCCGTAAAATTAATCAATAATCTCTCGAATAATAATTCCTTTCAATCTTTCAAATAAAAATTTGAAAATTTCCCTATTGCACCCAACAATATATACTTCTATATTTTTTTGTAGATAAGTCCCTTTTTATGAATCAAATCACTGCTACATAATGAAAATTCGAACAGGCTTAGAAGACTATTATGCTTTACACCAGACTGTGTTCTGAACCAATTTGAAAGGACCACCATTTCAAATGGCGGTTTTGATTCTTTGAAGCAGATCTTGAAGTAATTTTAGAAATTTCGAAGAAATGAAGTTATGTATTAATATATTTTGGTATCTACAAGTTAGCAGACCTGGGCAAGTACCAAAGAAAAAGTACTTAAGTACAAGTACCGAAAGGCTGAGTACTTTAGCGTAATTACAAGTACCGCATATATAAAAAGTACTTGTGACTAAGTACTAAGCACTAACTAAAAGATCCTGAGGACTTTTTAAAGTATTTTTGCCACTTCTCATCAAAGTGCAAGTCCAATTGGTATTGATAAAATTTTAAGCACAAATATAAAAGCCATTTATATTGCTAATTCGGATTTCTTTCGTATGATGCCCTTTTTACTATCGACTCCGATATGTGTCAGGAAAAACAGTGAATATCGACTGAAGGATTATTAAACATTTTGTGAAATCTTCTGGGTTTCAAAAATAATTCTGGAGTGAAATCCGGAAAGTACTAGAAAGAGGTAGAAGGCTCACATTGATATGGCCCGCTTGGGTAATGAAATAAGTACATTTAGTACTTAAGTACTTTTTTACTTAAGTAATACCCCGCTTTAGAAGTTAGATCTTTTTTTTACCTGCATCTCAACACAGGTGATTCGTATACAAAAACTTATCTCTTTTGTTGGTTTTTACATATAAAATTTGTCAGAAAAGGAGACTTGAGACTGAGATAAAACTTTTGGCATACGACCCATTATTGTTCTGTTCTGTACCTCTGTCTAAATCCTTCCTGGCATTCATTGTGAGCTTTGTGGTTTCTTTCCCATTTCTGCAATTTAAGTAGTAGTTTTTCTGTGAATATTTTGGGTACAATGTTCATAATTAAGGGTAGCGGATCTAATGATGCTGCCATATATCATTCACGAAGGTATTCATTATACCCACCTTTTGGTATTACCAAACCGTGGTTGTGGATTAAATTTATAAAAAATTTATAATTTACGAATTTCTGAAACTTTTTATCGCTCCCATCAACAAATTATTAAACTTACATCGGTAACATAATATAAGACATCAAAGTAGCCAGCAAATCTTGCTTCCATTTTACAATTTTTAAAGAAACGCTTAAAAATTTTTTTCAGAGTGCGAGTAGTGCCTTGTATTTATTTGTACAAGATAACTTGCTGCTGTGAGGAGAGAACATCAAATTTTGGGAAGAAATTGTGATGTTTGTTAAAAGTGTTACTTAAAACTAAACAACAGTTAACAAAGAAGGAATCCAATGTGATATTAAAGTACAAATCAAACAATATCCTAACCAAATTGTCCCAAACAAACTAGAAAAACGGCTTTTTTTACAAATTTCACGTGTTAGCATAAATTTAGCAAGTAAATGGCAACAGATACGAATTGTGAATTAATTGAGAATGCAACACAAACCATGCCTTCAGCCAAAGATAATCATGATACTGAAGAAGAATACCTCAAGGATAATGAGGTGAACACTAGCAACGACAGCATGCATGATGAATTTGAAAAGGTTTTTGATGATTCCATGAATGATTTGGAACATGCTGTCGAAAGCTATGAAACCGATGACAGTAATCCAGATGAAGCCAGAGAGAATGTTAACAAAGTCAAAAGGAAGACTCGGACAAGAAAAGATTCGAAAAACGAGGTAGAAGATGATAGTGAAGATGATGAAGATCATCCCCAGAAGATAATTTCTGCTATAAATAAATCACCGCAGTATCTTCCCTTGGAGTCAATTAATCATAAATTATTATTCTTCCGGCCGTATCTATTACCATTCCAAGAGAGAAGGCGTTTATCTCAGTGTAAGGAAGAGGATGAAAATGAAGACAGTGACAAAGCACAAACTCCTCCAGCAAATTCAAATCATATTTTAGATCATCCGCTTCAGCCGTCGCAACAGACAGAACATCGGTCAAAAAGCGATGATTCTCATCACAAAGTTATCACCGAAAAAATTGATCAAATTGAAAAGTTGCGTCAACAATTAACTCACCCTTTAAAGCCCAGTTCGTTAATTGATACCCCAAATGAAGATGTCACTATGAAAATAATTAGAGGGAAGTTTACAGTAACTCGAACCCAAGAAACTAAACAATTACGATCAGAAGTTGAACAACTTAAACATCTTAGTCCAAAACAAAATGCCGCCACCATACATTTTCCGTGTAGTTCAAATTCGAATTATGAGTATGCATCAGTGAAAGGGTTGTTCTCCCCACAGGGTAGTCTTCTACCTCATCGAGATAAGCGATTTTTCGATACTTCCTTAGTAGAAATACGACCAACATCAACAAGTACAAAGTCATTGGATAAATGTGATATTACTTTAAGGGACAATGATATATGGATACCGAGGAAAAAGACTCCACCACCATCTGATGTAAGTAGATTGTATTTTTTCCATTAAATCAGTTATTGCGTCAGACAAGCTAATAATAAAATTTTCGTTTTTGACAATATATATTTCAAATTTTAAATTTGATAAAGTATTGAACACAATTTAGATTAAAAAGGAATAATTATTTTCACAGTATTTGGATGTAAGTTGAAAGATTTATCTTAATGAAAGAAATAACAGATTTTTAGAGGATTGCTCTACTTCATCTTCAAGGTATAATTTAATGCTTTTTATGTTTTAAGTCTTGTATGGGGTTTACTTTCTAAAACGCATTACTGAAACCATGCCAACAGAATTCAAATCCACTCTGATTTTTTTAGCGGGTTTTTAAATATATTAAACCTTGGCATTGTATTGGTTTTGGCAATTCGATTTTTTTTACGTGCACGTTTGCTCTTCGATCAATATAAGCACAAACATGAATTCTTATCTATTTAAGGTTGTTCCATACTTGGCAGGCCGTTAAGATTAGTTCCTACGGAAATTTAAAATAGCATAACAAAGGCGTCTTTATTCAATCAAACTCATACTCATCTCCTAAGCTTTAACAAAATCGTAAAAGCCTCTTAAGGTCATTGGTATTGGTTTTTCAAATTAAATTTACCCTTTTTCAAATCAAATTAACCCTTTTGCAAACTAAATCCCCCCTTTTGGAAATTAAGTTCACCCTTTTGCAAATGAAATTCACCCTTTTGCAAATCAAGTACTTCTACATATGCATTATATTTAAAAAAAAATCAAATAATGTTAATTAGTAAGAAATAGTGAATTATCTGCACACTGTTTTCATACATACCTTCATCTCCATAATTATGTAAAAATATGAATTATGATAAAATTTTGATTTCTTACTTACTAACATTATTTAATGCTTTTCTTAATATATATGTAGAAGTATTTGATTTGCAAAGGAGTGAATTTCATTTGCAAAAGGGTGAATTTCATCTGCAAAAGAATGAATTTAATTTGAAAAACCTGTATGGCCTTGTGGGTCATATATTCCATTGATAAATTTACGAAACAGTTCATCGACAACGAGAGATTGCAATAATTAGAATATAAAGCTAGAAATAAAAGTGAAAATCTTACAAATATCACCTGAAATTAGAACAAATGTTGTTGGTGATGATTTAGAATATTACGCGCTTTGAATAACATAAAATACATAATCAGCCTTAGGCTGATTACTTGATATGATGTAAATATAATGCATCTCATAAAACTCTACTGTACAAGATTTTAGAGTAGTATGTGGCTTCCTTTTTGTCCAATAATCTGGATATTATGTCCAATAATCTGGAAATTCAATATCGCGGCCCGACCAAAAAGTGGAGGACATGGCTTATTTTTGTTTTTCTGACTTGGAATCGCATAAAACTCATCTGTACAAGCTTTTAAAGTGGTAGGTCGCTTCCCTTTCGAATTATGTCCAACAATACAAAAATTCTATATGCCGGCAAAACCACGGAGTGGGGAGACGTGGCCTATTTTAGTTTTTTCGACCTAGAGTCTCATAAAACACATCTATACAAAATTTCAAAGTGATAAGTTGCTTCTCCGTCGAATTATGTCCAATAATCCAAAAATTCAATATGGCGGTCCGACCAAGGAGTGGGGGAATATGAGCGATTTTCATTTTATTGGTTAAGCGTCTCATAAAACTGCTCCTTACTAAATTTAAGAGCTATACGTTGTTCCATATTTGAATTATACCCAATAATCCAAAAATTCAATATGGCAGCCTATTGAAAGAGTGGGGGGATTCGCCCCTTAAAGTGATGCTTTTGGCATTTTTAATTATTTCACTGTTTCACTTTATATTTTGTAAAAACAATTTATAATAATTTAGAAATTATTATTCTCATGGATAAATTGCACACAAAAAATCGCGTTGGAACAGTATCGACTGTTCACTCCAAGAACATTGCCAACACACCTGCCTAAACGTAATACGTGGTTCCAAGTGGACCTAATTTTTCAATATTATGCCGTTTCCAAAATAACACCACGCTTGGATCCATTAAACATTGGTCTGGGAAGATCTCCAACTTAAATCTATAAGGCCGTTCTACATACCCCCCTTAAAAGATGAAAATGTAAAACCTCCACAATGAATTTTGAAAATAAAATATTAAATGCCAAAGTAAGAAGTGTTCCAGGCAAGTAGGAGCTTCAATACTAGCCAAAAATTCTGAATTTATAAATGCCAAAGGTAAAGATGACCTAAAACGAACGATAAATTGTTAATAATGGAATATAGTCGCGTGGGACCACCCTGTAGTTGCTTCCGGTATCACTCCAGCTTTGCGGATCCAACGTGAGATCTACACTTCTCGCGATGCCTGCAGCGCTCCAAAGTGGGGAGAAGCCCCATGAACAATTGCCGCAATAGAAAATGAAGAAAAAAGCCCAACGTAGGGTTCGAACCCGTGACACTGAGATTAAGATACTTATCCCCTACCGACTGAGCCAGCCGATCACTATATGAATGATGCTTTCATAAATAATTTACATGAAAGCGGAATGATAGACACACAGATTAATGAAGCAAATTATATAAGCAAAAAACAGCCTAATTTTTGTTATATAGGATGTAAGCTCTGCAAGTAATGAAGATAGATTCAAATTTGACTATTTCAGACTTCTTATCTACATAGATGGCGAATACTTCCTTTGTAGTTTATCAGAGGTGATGGTCTTAGCAGTTTACTTTTTCTGCTTTCAATTCTCCTGGTAGCTTCTATTTCATTAGAAGTGTTAGGCTCCTCATTCGTGATCTATCACAGTAATTTTTACCAATCAGCCTAACGGGAAGAAGTTTGAATTTGATGTTATTACTAAGTTGATGGTTGAAATTGTTACTCTCATGGAGAACTCAAATTGATGTAAGGCCGACTATACATTACGGACTTTTGCTCCAGATTTACCAAGGCGGAGGAGTTTTCAGATTTACCCGATGCTGTCCACACAGAGCAGAGTTTTTCACAGTTTGGCGCGATAAAAAAAGAGATTGGACTTTTTGTTGGTAGGACAAAAAAGAAAGAATGAAGCACGAAACTCCTACACACTTCAGTTTTTTGCTCCAGACTTGAACGATTCGGGTAAAATTTCAAGACTAGTTAGAAATCCTACTTATTGGAATTCTCTAACTACTGTTTAACTGCTATTGAAGAGGGTAAGCAAGTTGATTGTATTTTTGCAGATTTTAGCAAGGCTTTTGACAGAATTAATCATAGAATTTTACTCACTAAACTTTCACTTCTTGGATTTCCTTCATTTTTTGTCAACTGGCTTTTTTCCTATATGTCGCACCGCACTCAGCGTGTTCTGTTTAGAGGCGCTCTGTCCAGAGAGATTTCTAACATATCAGGGGTGCCTCAGGGTAGTCATCTTGGGCCACTTCTTTTTGTCATCTACATCAATGATGTATTCATGTTTTTGTCCAGTTCTCGGATTCTGTGTTACGCTGACGAAGCTAAGATTTTTCGTATGATATCAAATGAGTGTGACCAGGCACTCTTAAACACTGACTTAGCTGCATTTCATAAATGGTGTGTATTAAATCATCTCCCTTTAAATGTTAGTAAATGCACTTTTATGTCAGGTGGGACATTTCCTCTTTCAATTATACAATTAATGGATGCTCTCTTGCTCGTCTTGAAAAGACCAAGGATCTGGGCGTTTGGTTGAATTGCCATTTTTCCTTTGAGGACCACATTAACGCCATCGTCGGCAGGGCGAACGCTGTTCTCGGTTTTACTAAAAGATGGTCCAAAGAATTTAATGACAAAGATTCTCTATTGTACTTTTGTCAGACCCATTTTGGAGTACGCCAGTCCAGTTTGATCACCGTGTTATGGTGCTTTGTGTGTCTGGGGTTGCTGAGCGGACGTGCAGTCCATTTTATGCTGTACATATTAATCGCGTTGAGGTTGTCCAACGGAGATTTGTCAGGTTTGCCCTTCGTGATCTTCCTTGGAACAATCCTCTGTTTTACCTCCTTTCGGGACAGGCCCAGGCTCATGTCTCTGGATACTCTTGAAATATTCTTGATGAGGGATAGAAAACACAAGGCCCGGACTTCGTTTATAGAAATTTATTTCACGCTCCAACTTCTGCACATGGTCGGTCACCTAGCTTAACTTAACTTAACTAATCCCCTGAACTCTCTGTCTTGCTACGCTTCTCAACTTGTGATCTAACTGACATACTGTGATATTCAATCTGTGTTACTTACATTTTTATTTATTTAGGGTTATTTTATTTAGTCTTGTAATTATTTGTTTAATAGTTAAATCTACTTTATTCTACAGTCGGCGTGATGTTTCTAAGATTGTTTTAGCTCTCCACTGTATGCAGGGCAGGATTAACTCCCCTGAACTTGTCGGCTCTTGGAGCATCTCCGTCCCTGCACGTTCTTTGAGGGGTCGGGGCTTTTTCCGGGTACCATACCATCGTACTAATTATGGCGTGCACGGTCCCTTTCCGTCAATGTCACGCCTCTTTAACTCTTACTACGACTGCATTGATTTTCATTTTTCGAGGAATCAACTTGTGGATATAATTTGAATATATTTAAAAAAATATCATATAATTTCTCATAGCTCATTTCAAAAGTAACTTAGCCCCCGATTTCTTC
>QYTT01083833.1:12209-30959 GCA_006980735.1 Dasypogon diadema
CAAAGTCACTTAAAGGTGGTTTTCAGTTTTTAACACATACGCCTCCAGATAATTCAGTGTTTTTACTTTTCTTTACGCAAATCCTCTTGATATATTCCACGACAGACATTAAGAATTCCTTAATTGATTCTCCATTCTATTCCACACCCTCAGGAATTCGACAAAGCAGCAGAAGATGTCAAGAATTTGAAGCCTTCAGACAATGACTTGCTAAGAACTGTACGCTCTCTACAAGCAAGCAACTGTGGGAGACTGCAATACAGGCATGCTCCGCTGCAATCTTAGAGTCTAGTTATAAATGTCTCTTCTTACAGATAAGCCTGGATTTCTAGACTTCAAAGGCAAAGCTAAGTGGGAGGCGTGGAACAAACGTAAAGGTACCTCAAATGATGAAGCAATGCAGGCATATGTTACGAAGGCAAAGTCATTGATCGAATCAATCGGACTTAAATAGATACCAGGGAAGTTACGTTCAAGTGAGATGAAGCAGACTGACTGAATGGGCGAGACCGAGACGAAATCCAACAGAAGAAAAGGCAGCAAGTGCACTGTGAACGAATCTTTTCCGTTAATGAGATTAAATTTTAGTACAAAAATGGTGGGTATTTTCTGCATGCCGAACTTTCTGGTTGGCTTAGTTGTTGACCGGCATTTTGATTGATTGAGAAGTTATGAGAACATCGAAAGGTTTATCACAGATTTTATAGAATTCATTAATTTTATTGTACTTTGTTTTCAGATCGACCAATTTTCTGGAAGTTCAGACAAGAAGCTGTTAATTAGTCTGCTTGCTAAGTCAAGAAATTACTTGCGAAGAATATTTTTCTGAGCACGGGTAAACTTCTCAATATCGTTAAAGATCTGGATCAATATAACGTGTACAATATTTCGCTACAAGGACGACCGAGCCTGGAGAAAAAGATGAATTCGATTTAGCTGAAAAATATCCCAGTCCATTTAGACATTGCGCTTTGAAAGAAAGCTGAAATGTGTCGAAAAGAATACAAACGAAGTGCCCATGATTTGCCACAAACGAGTTTTGAGCGTGTTTGTTTGAAATTTTGAAAATTTTTGGACCTCACTAAAGAAGAAACCTTTGATGAAAAACTCAGTTTTTTCCAAATCTCTCACTAACGGTCGGTACATCCTAATATACCCAAAATTGGCGCTATATGTAAGATGTAGAAGAAATTCTTGAGTAAGTCCGTTTTTAAAGATAATATGGCTATTTTTCTTATTCTACAATTTTTACCAAATAAAAAAAATAACAGCAGTACGTGGACTACAAAACTTTGTCCCAGGATAGACTATAACTGTCTTCACAAGAAATATAGAAAATTCTGTCCAATATCCTTACGCAAGCACAAGATATACATCACAAATTTTTGTATACTTTGTGGTAGTCCAGCAAAAGACATTTATTATTTATTTTTTTTAAAATTATATTACTTTTGGCCGGGATATATTTTCTTGATTTGCTCAAGAAATGCTCGAAGAACGTTCTTTTTCATTTTTTTTTTTGACCTGGCGGGGCCACAGGTGCACATCCAAGTTATTTTTCTGTATCCTCACCAAAAATACTGAGCGCATCAAGTACAACCATCATTTCATTGTCCCCCATGTGTGCTTCACAATATTATCCGCTACATACAGCATGAATTTCATTTTCACTGTAACTGGTCTCGGAACAATAGATAAGTAATAAAAACAAACAAAGCGATTAGTAATTGCACGCCTTGAATAAACAATTCCAAATTTCCCAGACAAAATCACCCACCAGATACAATATTTTTCCAGATTCCGCATCTTACAGATAACATGCTGATAATGTTTAGTAATTAAAATGGGATTCACCCCTTAGAGGAAAATACTAATAACTAAAGAGAAGAAACTGAACAGCTGCAAGCAAGGGGGACTTTTGAATTCGGATCTTGAGAAAATTCATGCCTAGGATTAATAGCCAATTGATTGATTTGTGAAATATTGTTCTGCAGATTACTCCAAGTTCTTTCTAGGAAAGAGTATTAAAAAGAAGCGATGTACCAACGTTATATCATTATTAATATTATTCTGTTTTAGTTCCAAATAATCGGGTGTCCCCCGAACCGAGTTTTTAATATTTTTCCCAATTTAATTATTTTTAACTCTCTCTTATCTAAATTGTAGAAACGTGATAGAGACATAAACTATGAACTCAGTTCTTTTCATGGTAGACCAGAAACAAGGGTGAATCATGTGCTCTAGAGGTTGAAAAACCATCACACTGATAACAACATCACGTGCAACTTAGAAGCGCGGGATTAGTGATTGCAGTGTATCTTGAGTAGCAGTACATCTTGGGTAGCATTCTATCAAATAGAAACAGGAAAGACCTATGCAGTATAGCTACCTGAAAGAAAGAAAGTATCACTTGGGAAGTAATCTGTTCAATCTAAATGCTTAGTTGGGTGGGACAGAAACGTGTTCAATTATGTTGGAAAATATTGTAATGGGTCCGATTTTTTAAATTAAGAATTTCGACATATCTCCACATTTCGAGGTCCCTAGAGTCCGCATCCCATCGTTTTTAGAGAGATGTCTGTGTGTGCGTGTGTACGGACGTTCGTACGTTCCTAAACATATTTTTCGTCTCGAATATCTCAAGAACAAAAAATGATATCGACTCCGGACCACTTTCATTCCACGCATAAATGCATAATGAATACCTGATAAGGTTTGCAAAAAAAATTTGAATTGTCGGTTTTTTTATAACATTTAAACTTTCAGCAAAATGGCCAAATGGGAAGTTTGCAGTGTGAATAGGCCAGTCGTGCCCAGTTTTTTATTTTAGAAATCGCAATACACGATCGCTGTATGATAAGCACTTGGCCTTAATAAGAAAAGAAAACATTTTTATGTGTAATGGCAACCCTGATGGCAGATATCATTTTAAAAATTTTCTACAGAGTGCACTAAAGATAAAGGGCGATGGAATATCTAGAAAAGTAGAGATTTAGGGAAAAAATTTGGAGGACAAAAAAGGGGACTTGACTCAGTGTCGAATTTAAATGTCATTTATACACCGCATTTTTCACACCGAAATTTGAGAGGATGTAAAATTTTACGTTCAAGTATGTGTTTTCGTTGTGGGCCAAAGCTACACACAGGGGTCACTTCAATTTCAAATAAAGTAAATAAAGCTAAAGGGTGCGTATCAGTTTGCGAATAGTAGGACGGCTTGCAGATTTGAAGGTCAACTGCGAATATGCAAGAATAAGTAGCCGCGGACAATTAACTATAAATGCATTGTTTTCTTTTCTTCCCTACGTCTAGGGTAGAATATAATTGGTCTAAAACCAATTATAGCTTCTTTCCTTGTTATGCATTACAAATGTTTGCTTAAAACCTACATGTAGGGTATAAAAAAAACTACATGCAAAATTCGACCATGTCACCAATTTAGGGGTGGAAAGGCTCAAAAAATTTGTACAATCCTGCTCTAAATTTCCCTAAATTCTCGTGAACACAAAATAAATGCGATTTCATTGAAATTGTAGGCAAGCGGATAACGATTGAAAGAAATTTTTTTCTTAGGATGTCTATTAATTTAATTTCAGTAATTCTTTAATTCATCCCTATATTCCATCTTTCATATTAGTAAATTTTAAAGCATAAAAACGGCGGATATGTTCCGTTTTAGAAGAACCAGTACGGATCCAACTTCATATGAACAGTTGCACCAAATCACAAATCTTAATAAATTTGTAAAATAAAAAAATAGTGCTTATAAATTTTATATATTTTTTTTTTACTTTAATTACATGGCAAAATATCTTAATTATATAATTATCTTCGGCAATTGCAAACAGCCCTGCCATCACAGTAACCCCCTCGGAATCCTTTAGCTATGCAGTGAGCAGCACAAGCAGCATGTCCAACTTTAAACGGACTCAGAAGATCACAAGTGGCTCGTTTCTGTCTGAAATGTTCTTCCGGTTGAGCAGCTTCAATGACGGCGTCGATCTCACTTTCATCTTCCGTTGGCTGCAAGTTGTAGGGTTGCGAAGCGACAAGCGCGAACAAAGCGGCAAAAGCTAAGGCCAAAACAAGGTAGGAACGCATCTTGAATTATTAAGTTTAATAATTTGTACTCTCCCAGAACAGTCCAGTACGGTTGTAAAATGTGAATTGTGACCTAAAGTAGCTGGGACCATCTTTTATACTTGCTGTTCGCAGATAAGAGTTCAAAAAAGGTAACGGAGCCCGGGACTCACCGCGTAATTCCCAGATTCAATTGCAGACTTTTACTAAATAGAGCAGGGGGATTTTTTGATACCCAAAGATGTTCTAGTATCAGACAATGTAACAGTCATATTCGCACAGTAATTGAGCTTTTGTGAGCGGAACTAATAGAATTAGAACTTTTGCGCTTAGTTGCTCCATAATTGCATTGATATCAGTGCTGCAGTAGTAGCAGATTGAAGGTATGGCAATTTAATGCTCAAAGTCTATTCCCGAGGCTGAAGTCATATACAAGCTTCTCAATAACTCTAAATTGGTTTCTTTTAAGGGGTAACGCCGGAAAAGGGAAATTTTGTAATTTTTCCGTTTTAGGACTACCAAGTAATATATCGACGCTTGAAAAACAAAATGGGATAAGCGACATTTTTACAATTTTACAGCAGAGAGAAAAATGTTTTGGAGTTATAATTTTTAAAACATAGTTATCTGCAAGTACGTTAGAACTATAAAATTGAAGAAAATATGTTATGATGCTCAATCCAAGTAAAAAACTTTGCCTTAAATAATGAAGCAAAATTTGGATGTTTAAAGGGAAAATTATTCCACGCTCAAAGGGTTATATTTATTAGCAATGTGAATTAGATCCTATTGGTATCAATATATGTATATTGGTACGACGTTCTATAGGGGTTAGTTCCATATGCAATTTACTCGTTAAAACCAGCATAAAAAAGAACAGTTTTTTGATCGTGTCATAACCTGAGATAAGAAATGGGTTCTCTATGATAACCCACTGAGGAAAAACCAGTGGCGTTCCACTGAAGCACCACCAAGAAAAAACTGCATATCCAATATTCATGGAAGCAAAGTCCTTCTTTGTATTTGGTTCACTATGAACTGCTTAATGTTGGGGGAACCGTTACTAAGGACGTTTATTATGGTCAACTTGACCGATTGAGAGTGACTTTTGCAGAAAAACATCCTACTTTGATTAACAATCCTCCAACATGACAATGCTCTAAAATGATAACACGCCACATGTTGCGAAGATTACACAACAAAAAATTAGAACTGGAATAGGAAGTTCTCGCCAATTCTCCATATTCAGCAGACCTTGCCCCATCTGATTATCATCTTTTCAGATTCTTGCAGCACTTTCTAGCTGAAAAAATCAATTTTTATCAAGGGGTCCAAAATGCAGTGGTTGGTTTTTTTTTTAATCCAAAACTCCAGAAATTTAAGAATAGAAAAGCTGATAACCAGAGATGGGAAGGATATAGAAACATATTTTTCAATTTATACGAACGATAACAATTATTATTATATTAGGTACTAGCATCGTCCGCGGCTTTATTCGCGTGGGTTCCGAAAATAAGTGTATATTATTATTTTTTTGTTTCGCGTAGATCCTTTTTACATTTTTTGGTTTTAATTAGTAAATGCATCCCTGTATGCTATGCTTAATTCTTTTTCATATTTTTTTGTGCTGAAAATAATCCCATCCAGGAGTACATATGAGTTTCTGAGATTTGGTACCGTTCGGTTTACTGTCTATCATTATGAACTCTGTGGATCATAACGTGAGCTTTAACAGGCATTGAGAAATTACGGCCTCTTTCAAAGTGTTTTTCCAATGGTTATGACTTTCTACTAAGTGTATATCTCTATTTCAAAACGCACAGAATATACCTGGACATTAAAATAAGAACCCTACAACCATTCAATCATTATGCCTAATTACTATATAGATTAGGGGAGAGTTCGATAATTGCATGGCCTTAAGAGATAATGACAAAAATCTGACAAATAAAAGATTTAAAAAAATCAAATTAATATTTTTAGGAAGCATGTTTATTATACTGTTATTATTATGTAGCAAAATGATTAGAAATTAAGAAGGAAAATAATGAGGAGAAATTATCCAGAATTTCGACAAGCGCGGATTTATCAACCCGGTATGATAATACCGTGCTTGAGTTTCACGTATGATCATGCTTCCAAATTACTATAGAAAATATTTATCTCTGTTTTATTAAAGCCCAGTACTCTGTTGTGGGCTCAGGTGCTGTTAAAATTATACCGGCATTTCTTTTAAAAAGTGAACAAACCAAGTATTTTCCTGGCCATACCTTTTTCCGTTGAAAAAATATTTTTAATATTCTTAGCGACTGCAAAGTCATACATTAATTTTCCTGATTGTAGATGTCTGAGACCATAAAATGTTTTGGCTAATAAAATAATATGCTCAGTTAGCGCATTCTCTTCCGCCTTTGAAAAAGTTGGCTTTCGTCCCAGACTGGCGTCATAGTATTCTTCTTCCCTCAATCTATCTCAAATGGAAGACTCAAGTAAGCAAAAACTCCTAGCAATTTCTTTTATTTTTCTGCCAACATGCACAGTCTCCAATGTAGCCTTCATTTGTTCTGGATCAACGACCCTTTTTTTCTAATTGGTATCGATTCACTCATCTGAAAGGTTAGTACAATGTTACGACATATTTACATAGTGGATAATACCGCGCCTTAGTGTGATAATAGCGTCATCTTGTTTTTCGATTTCAGTAAGTCACAAAAATATAAAATTTTGTTAGTATATTTTTACCACAATTTGAACATTTAGTAGTTTAGTTAAAATTGTGATTCAAACAACACAATGAAACGAAATTTACCTTAGGATTAATGTCTTACAAAAATAATACGTAAAGCATGGGAAGCATTTAAGGGTGCGCAATTATTCAACTCTCCCCTAACTTCAATATTTACAATGAAATTAATTTTACAATCTTTAAATTTACAGAAGCGACGATGTCAAAATATTTTCAACAAAAATTACCAAAATCTTATTTCAAGTTTCTCTAAATGAAACACGAAAAATATACTATGAAAATCTATACGAAATAGATGCCTACTTGGGAAAAGAATAGTCGAATGCCCTTAAAACTAAGCGAAAAATACAAATACAAAATACAATTCATTTTAAATAAATCTCTACTGCCGCTTTTTCGGTTTTAAAAAAGAAGCAATTCTCTCTCAACGATCGAAAGAAATACCTTTACTGCTTTTTGGTTAACTTATTATTACTGCACAGAGTGTTCCAGTTAAAATTTATGAGGATTCCAAATTATGTAAGAAAAGTTTATATTAATTACAGTTTTTTTCGAGGAATTTGCGAATTTATGCGAAAAAAGGATTAAAAAAAATTCCAAAATTTCGATTTTGAAAATTCATAGCTTCTAAACGAAGAGGAATAGGGGAGTGAGTGAGCACCTATATAAAAGCTGCTATAGTGTTCTCTACGATATGGCACTAGACTCATATATATAACATGTTTAGTATAAGCTACACGACCTTACACGGTAAAAAAAGAACTACCAAAAGCTTGTATTAGTAAATTTCATGTATTCTGATTACTCATTTTACAAACTTTTTTTGACACCACACATGATGAGATTAGAAACAGAAAAACCCTAAAATTGCGAGTTTTTGTTTAACTCTACATAAAACCAAATAAAATGTAGCTTATGTTCCAACAACAAGAATCTATTCAGTAGTCCTGGAAATTTCTCTGAATAAACTCACAAATTCACAAACTTTGCCTTTTGACTTCAAATGGAAAAAACGAAACAAAATGCTATGAAAATCTGTACGAGGAGCTGTGATAGAGTTAAAAGAGCGAAAACTGCCCTTAAAACTACAAATTTGAAAATGATAGAGGTAATCCCCAAATCACCCTTAATCCGACTTTTTACTCCTTTTACATAAAACCGAATAAAATGTAGTCCATGCTCAAACAAAGAGTATCACCTTTCTGAAAAAATTTCTCAAATGGCTTTAGTAGATCCGGAAACTATCTCAAACAAACTCGCAAACTCACAAACTTGCAAACTTTACCACTTTGTTATATGTATTAGCCTAGACCAGATATTTCTTCCGCTAAATTCAGATTATTTGGTTTCCTCTCACAATTTTTGCTAAACACATGATTTCACCTACAGATCACCGATATGTTACTAAATCATTTGCCTGGACTCTCAGATGTGAAGTTCGCACAAAAAAACTAAAATCTTAATAAATTTGTAAAATAAAAAAAATAGTGCTTATAAATTTTATATATTTCTTTTTTTACTTTAATTACATGGCAAAATAACTTAATTATATAATTATCTTCGGCAATTGCAAACAGCCCTGCCATCACAGTAACCCCCTCGGAATCCTTTAGCTATGCAGTGAGCAGCACAAGCAGCATGTCCAACTTTAAACGGACTCAGAAGGTCACAAGTGGCTCGTTTCTGTCTGAAATGTTCTTCCGGTTGAGCAGCTTCAATGACGGCGTCGATCTCGCTTTCATCTTCCGTTGGCTGCAAGTTGTAAGGCTGCGAAGCAACAAGCGCAAGCAAAGCGGCAAAAGCTAAGGCCAAAACAAGGTAGGAACGCATCTTGAATTATTAAGTTTAATAATTTGTACTCTCCGGAACAGTTCTGTACTGTTGTAGAATGTGAATTGTAACCTAAAGTAGCTGGGACCGTCTTTTATACTTGCCGTCCGCAGATAAGAGTTCAAAAAAGGTTACGGAGCCCGGGACTCACCGCGTAATTCCCAGATTCAATTGCAGACTTACTAAATAGAGCAGGGGGATTTTTTGATGTTTTAGTATCAGACAATGTAACAGTCATATTACGAATTTCGCACTGCAATGAGCTTTTTTGAGTGGAACTAATAGAATTAAGCTCACGCACTTAAAACTTTTCTGGATTAATTATTATTGCATTAGTAAAACAATTTTTGTAATTCGTATCTTTCGTTTTTCGAAGACACAAAATCGAATTATTTAATTTTTGCGGTTAAGAGTAAAAGTATAAATAATAAGGTCGGAAAAAATTAATTTCTCCTGGGTATTAAATAATGGAAATCATTAAATGTTTTCAGATCCTTCTTATACAAAGCAAAGGATGCGAGAGTTCAGTTTCAAACAACAGCGTCCAAACAAACCGAGACCTCACTTTAACACTAGAACTAGCAATCCGGTCATTTTGTCCGGTAGCCTCTTTTCCTGTTGCATTATAGAAAGAATCTATCCTTGTTTTAAACAGCTCAGTAGTTCTAGTGTTTATTGTTTCAATCACATGTTAGAATAGGCCTAAATATTACTCTCCTCCGATTTAAGACAGAATTATAATAGATTTCGATCTTCGCATATGGTGTAATAGGACTAAGTGTGGGAGTGCAGGCTAAAGCTGAGACTCAAGCGAGCCTCATGCTCTAGACTGAACCAGCCGGGAGATCTCTCAGGAGGCACAAGAGTATTCTTCCTGGATTCGCACTCAGCCTTGATGAGAGGCTGGTGGAAGCCAGGAAGGGCTCTCACTCTCAGGAAGACCCGCCATGGACCTCGCCCTAATGAGAGGCACGTATCCATGCCGTAGTCTTCCTCGAGATCTTGCTCCCGGAGTCTTCAGGCCTTCCTGAATGTCCTATCCCAGATGCTTCGGAGAGGCTAAGGAGGCCGGCAAGCTTGTCGGCTAGTTTGCAAAACCGCCGCCTCCTCCGAATGCCCATTATACAAAAAAGGAGGAATCGTGCCAAAGAAGGGAGGAAAGGGAAGGAGAGTGGAAGAAAAGAAAAAAATAAGAATAAAAGGAGAAAAAAACTGAAAAATGGAAGAAAAATATATATATACAAAGAGGGGGGGAGTGAACCTGACCACCATAGGTTATTAATGTAACAGCAACAATTTTAAGGGGTATGTAACCTATTCCCTTATTCGTTCTTCTTTTGTTTGTCAACGGAGTTAGATTAACCAGACTCATTAGTATTTCTAAAAATACTCGCTTTTGTGTTGCAGTTAATGTTGACGAATGTAACATGTCCTGTTCTTGTTTTAACAAAACATGAATATTATAATTTAAAAAACATAGTTTAGATTTTATGGGAGTTAAATCTCTAAAGCAATCATACAAAACGTCAAGATGTTTCTTTTTTTAGTTTATCTCTTTTGAGACTTTAAGTTCATGTTATCTTCCGACATAAAACTTACCAGGATTTCACCCGGCTATTGTAGACTTTTATTTCTGGCATGTTATATGAAATCATTAAAATAGAGTAAAAATAACAACGTTGTATCTTCTATAGATCATCATTTCAGACATTTCTCATTGGAAGGAAAACCGATTTCTTAATAGCATTTAGAAATCGTTGTGCTTTTTTGTATATGTATCTTTAAAAACATCTATAAAGGCCGTGAAAGAATATAAACTTAAAATTGCTTCCCATTTTTCTATTTTATATTTGGCCCATTTTTCTTTACTACATCCAATAATTGGTATTTTAATGCTCTTAATATGTGGGTTTAAAATTTCATCCGAAATTTCTACTTTTTCCTTTCCTTTTTTGAGTTTGTTGGACATTTTCAGTAGATGGGTCCTCCTATGTTTTTGTCTTTAGCCAAAATTATGAAATGGCAAGACAGAAAACACCCGAGGGAAGTGAATCTACAATGTTTCGATTTTTCAATTAAGTTCTAATTCCTTTAGGATTTTAAAGTGAAATAGCTCATATCGAATTTCCTTTAGTTTAAATTACTTTTTTCGTATTTTTACATAATTAATTTTCTCTCTGTAGAAAATAACTTTATTTGATATTTTATATTTTTTCCAGTTTAATACCGTCTGCTCCTGACTTTTTCAAACCTCCAAATGCACCCAGAAAAATTTAAACTATGCTAACTCGACTTATAATATTTTTGAGCAAATAATATTAAAAAAAATGCGTATGATAAGGCCATTTGTACACTTAGCATATTTTAATTATTTTTAAAAATATCCACCCAAAATCATGCCATCTTTGAGTTGGCATATTTTGCTTGGGACCGTCGATATGTATGTAAAATGTAAGTGAGCAAAGTATTGCATAATAATTCTGAACAGATTACTTTTATGGAACAGCATCCCATGTTATTTTGCTTTCAGTCATAAGTTTTACTAATTGTTCTAGAAAAGCTGCCTAGCATTTAATTTTTTGTTCCATTGCTCTGGCAAAACAAGTATCAAGGGGAATTTTTTCTATGACCTCTTTCTTAATTTTCAGTAAAATCTATTTACTCAACTGGTTAAAGAGTTAACAGAAAATGTTGTAAACAAAATCGAATATTGTAGGTCATTTTTAATTATTTTGATTCCGGAGTCACCTTTAACAATATTCTGATTACATTTCAGAAATATAAAAGGCTCACACTTTTCAACCAGATCAACAGTATTCAGTTTCAGACTCGAGTTCTTTCATTCAGAAATCCAAAATGCGTTTTTATTTTACTTTAATTCTTGCTTTGGCATTACTCGCAGGAATCGCACTATCAGCAGAAGAAGAACATTTATTGTCTAGGAAAAAACGGTTCACTTGTGACGTGGGCAGTTTTCTTAATTTAGGGCATACTCCATGCGCTGCCAATTGCATAAGAATGGGATACAAGGGAGGATACTGTGACTCAAGGGCTGTTTGTAATTGCAGAAATTGAAGATATATATTCCTGTTTGTTCTTCAAATATAACTTCATTGAAATGTTTCTGTTTTATTATATATTTTAAAAACACAGTAAGATAAAACAATGTCTAATTATCATGAAATGTTATCACAAAATGTAATAAAGAATTTTGAAATCTAAACACTTAACAAATTAGAGCATTTCATTTCTTTATGTCGGAAAGACATGGCTTCTTGGCTTCTTCCCAGTAGCCAGTAATATGAAGGGAAGTCATTACCGAAATGATTTCGCAAGTAATTCTTAGTAAGCAGAACTCCTTCTGACTTTAAATTACCACCTGTGTGAAGAATGCATTACTTTTACATGGAGATGTGATAGGTGGTAGTTAATTGCCTCTATTTTGCATTACCCACAACTGGTTCAGTCATTGATTAATTGGAAGTATGTAGTTATTCAAAAAATCCCTATTAACTGATTTTTGCTGCTTTAATTATTCAGAACAACTTATTAACAATTACTGAACCAATTCTACAAGTACTATGAAGTAACAAGCACTTCTAGGTTGCATTACATTTTTATAGCAATGTCACAGAGGATAGTATTTTATTTCGCTTTTCCACTAGACACTCTCACTGTACAGAAACTCGAACGAAAATGACGTAGTACGAACGAGAAAACTCAAATTTTCACAAGAAATTACCTGTTAAATCTCTTCTGAAAGAGATATGTCATTATATGCTGCTATGCTGCATTACAAAATTACAAAACAAACAGTGCGCAAAACAACAAACACTGCGCAAAACAACAAACACTGCGGTAAGTGTGTTCATTGTATCTTGTAGGCAGAACATCGGAAATTTATTAAAACGAAAAGATAAATTAGTATTACAGCTGCAATCGAAATTAGTACTTATTCAACTTCAATAAAGTGAGTTATAAAAACACAATTTACAAAAGAATTTCCTTTCACTATATAATTCGCATGTAAAATTAAAAAGCGGGCGATATATTGCATTCTGAAAGACGGTCTAATCACTCTGGCTTCTCTTCAAAGTCGAATAAATCTTTCGCCTTTTACTAAAGATTTCCGTGGAGAGGAGCACTCGAATGAGTCTAAAGTAATTTTTGGTAAGGCTCGGCGAAAGCTGGGCCAATTGATTATCCTTAAAAACTGTTTCTGTTTCTGAAATTCCCAGGGAACAACAGGACGAGGTTTTTCTGATTGTGTGTGGGTGCTTGCTTGGCAGCTGTGAAATCGACTGGGATTTCTACTTGGACTTGGCTTCACTTTTCCCGTTTTGGTTGAAGCTGGTTGTTGTTTCCGCTTTCCCTTATTTTTAACGTTTTAAAGTGGAAGCCAAAGTGCGGGTACGCCGGGACCTCCTCAATCTCAACGCGCTTACAATTTGCTACCATGACTGAGTTTTTGATTCACCAACTAGAAAAAATCTGCAATGTGAAACGACTTTTTTTAGGGGAAAATTCAAGCAATTGCGAATCTATTGAAATTTATTTTCTATATAATGTACATGTACTATATTTTGCAGTTTAGGAAATGCTAACAAACTCTGAGTGAAAACTGCAAGTCAGTATCAGAAGCACAAATCATGAAAATTCGGGAGAAAAAGGCTACGTATAATATTAATTAAGGGCGCAAGACACAGAATAGAAAAATAGAATACATTGGAAACGAGAGTAGTTCCAAAATCACTTGGGTTAATCATCTAATTATGGGTAAAATTGATAATATTGGCCATTCAATTTAATGCAGATTGAGTAGTAAACATGCTCAGTTCATAAATGTAATGACTGCCACTCAGTGCCGCCAACCTAACAAGCTCGGAATACTTACTTGCAGTGCAAGTAAAAATAATGTGTTTAGTTCAAGTACATTTTTTACGAAAAATTATTGCTGTATAGGAAATAATTTCTCCCAACACGGATGTCAGAAAACTGCCACTCGTAGACCGCATTCTGTTTTAAGTATAGTGAGAGAATTTTAAGAATTTTAGGAATGAGTAGGTTTACACATATCATTTATTTCTTTGCAGTAATGTTCCCCTAAACATACCCCATAATATTTCATTCATGACTAATTTTAGCGTTTTTCAGCAATAACCAAAAATTTCTTAATCTTTGCCGCGGTGACGTCATGTGAACACAAATGGCGGAACTAGTACTTGGGCTTACCCAGCTTGGTGTACAAAACACGCATATTCAGAAAATTTTTGGCATCAACACTTTTCTTTTCTATGCATTTAGAATTTAGATGAGAAAAATTCAGAGTCTGAAATCAGACTGATGTGACATTAGCCATAGAGTAGTTATCTACTATTACCCCTATAGGTTCGTAGGCCGTAGGCGCGTTAGGCACAGTGCTTACAGTTATTTAATATACGTTTTTCCCTTCTCCGTTACCTACATCACTTATTGCGTAATTCTTAATTAGAAATCTAGAATTTAAAAATAATCTGCTCATTGAATTATATTTTCTTCACGGTTTTTAAGATTATTACATGCAGATAGTGCTGTAAAAGATAAATCAATTTTTTACCTGGTTTATGCGTTTGTGTCTGAGAGGTAAGCATTTTAATGTGATGATCAATTATATTAATTGTTAAAAACTACTTATTAAATTTCTCATAAATTTACAACTGAAAATTCGTTTGCATAATTTCCAAACATTTTAACCTTTCAAATGTTGCCAAGTCTTTTCACAAAAAAAAGTACTGATTTTCCTAAAAATTCATGCGCCAAAGTACACTTCGCTACAAAAGTCGCAGGTGATGTGATCAGCTGTCAGCTGTTTAGTAGACTTGTCAAAGTGAAGGTATTCAGGTTGTGATGTGGAGGAATGATTTGTGTTGAATAGTGGCTACAAACTCGTGAAAAGAAAACCCTCTAATAGTTAAATTATTTGATATGTTATAAGCACAGCAATAATCGCACCCAAAGATGTCCGTAGAAAGCAATACACCAGTTGATCCTAGAGTTCAGGTAAAAGAAAATTTCAAGACTTGAAATTGGCTACAATCAAAATATAAAGTTGTCTCAAACAACATAAGGCTCAGAAATTATTTTTAGATGACCATGAATTTGATGAGAATCTGCATTTTTTGCGTTTATATTTGTAGGTTGAGCTGGAAAAACTTAATACCGCCACTGATAACATTAACAAATACGAGGTCGAATTAGATGTGAGTATCGATTTTTAATTATAAAGTAACGAGGTTTATGTACGCGATTGACGGTGATGGTATTAGATAATAACGAATTCAGGAGACTTCCGGGGATACCGGAAATAATTTATTGTCCTACTTATTTGTGGTTGTGGGTTGTAAATAATGATTTTCCTTCCTTCAATTTACGTTAATGAATTGGGAAGATTACATATTTTTTAAGTAAATACAAGATAGGTCCATAGATTTAAGTTTGTCTTTCTAACTCGTCACTTTTGTCATCGTAAGTATAATTCTTGAGAAAATTAGCCTATTTAACAAGACTACTAATAGTATCTATTGATTGGAAAAACATTTTTAAGAACGATTGTCCTTTGCGTAGATAACTGTTACTTTGGATAATTGTAACTCTAGAATCCGCGCGCCAAAAGATCAAGGGAATCAAAAGGACCAGCATGCTCATGATAATTTCAAGACTCAGCACCGTAGTGATTTGCAAATATTATCCTTAATTTCTACATAAACTGAGGCTATCATAAATACGTGCAAAAATGGCCGAAAGTGCCTTATTCTGCACTCGTTCTGAAAAGCATTTATTTTTTAATTCTACTATTCAAGCTTGGTATAGTTGCGTTTCTTACTGCGTGGAAGTCGTTTGGTTCCAGTCTTACTATACTGTTGATAACAAATAAGTTTATTGAAATATATCCGAAATAAACGCAAAATAAATAAAATTCTAAAAGCTTACAGCTCCCAGGTAAGCGGACAGCTATGCAGCAGTACTTTCCATAGTATTACTTATTTAATATGAGCTTATAATACAATATTTTATATAAAAATAAAATATTTCAACTTCGAATCAGGGAAAAGTCATGAAAAACAATTAAGAGTTAGTTCTATGCCTTTTAGTGAAAAGTTGAGACATCGTATCGATCGTGTATACCTGAATTTTAGCCAACAGTTTCAAAGAAGACGTTTTATAATATTGCATTTGTTCTTTTACTGAAGTTTGTCATAAAATCTTAATTATTCTTTGCCAGATAGTTGAATAAAAATTATGGACATTTTTTTCTCCAATTAATTAATAATTATTATAATTCTTATTTTATACAAAATATTATACCTTGCACGCATATAAAATGGTACATTTATTCACAAAGAAGAGAAGAAAGACGTTTGCTTGCTAATACACATTTGCGCTCTTGAAATTTTTGTTTTGCAAAGAGCAAAAAATTGCATCTCACTTACACTGAAAAAGTTAAACAGTTCATTAACTTACCAATGCTCACTGAGACTAAAAATACCCAAATTCAACACGAATAAAATGTATTGGCGGTCAATCACTTAAGACCAGTATATCTACGACTATACATTAGAAACTTAAAGCTTGGTGTGATTTCCTAAATGTCATGAGCTCGACAAAAGTATTTAGTACAATTTTTAATAAAATTTGATCATAAAGTTATTTTTGTTTAAAAAAAATTAATCAACGAAATAGATAATGTTTGCACGAAAGCAAACAGGAAGAAAAATTCGCAATCCACTCGTTTTGTAGGCCCCGAGATGCAAGAATAGCATACAAAGTTTCTCTACTAAAATAGCATCCTTAACCAATGTGACACAATTTCCTTTTGTTTTTAATATGTATTCATTCATATACACTAATAAAAGCAGAGAAATTTGAATTTTAGCTTAAATATAATAAGAAGTGAATACAATACTTAGCATATACAAGTCGAACTGTTCATGATAGTGTTCTGGACTTTTATCAGCCTGTGTGGAATATCCAGTGGTGTTTAGTACGTTCAATTTATAACAAGTGATTTCAGAAAGATTAAGTGATTCCATAAGACTACAAGTTTTAAAAATGTTATACCAAGAAGGAAAATTCAATAGAAATATTATATATGTGACACAGCAGCACAAACAATTTAATAAGCTAGCAGACAGCGAAAATAGAGTAATCGCGCATTTTTTAATAATTTCTGTTTAAAAATCATCTGTGAAGATCACTAAAGTGTGGATGAAAATGTTGGTTTGTGAAAAATTAAAAAATCAGTTATAAACAGCAGCAAAAATAGAACATCATACACGAATTTAGAAAGCAAATTTTTTAATTAGTATTTTGATGATTCCAATTAAAAATTTACAATTTGTTATCAGACATGATTAATTTATGTATCACCAAAGTTTTAAATTTGTATAGCACCGATCTTAGGTGACTACAATAGCCTCATTTCACTATGAAGTGCAGTAAATTCAATTAAAAGAAAAGCCCGATCCGATCCGACGCTGCCCACTTATAGCCTGAATTGGTGAGTCGGGCATTTGGCCATCCGTTTTCGGGCCTTTGGATTGAATATTTGATTTTTTTGGTTAATAATATGTCGCCAAAGGATTAAACATGCATAGATACCGCCTAAAAACATTACCCTCCTTTGCTTTGCAGTCGGTTTAGATAACATTAAGCCACCATTCATTAATTTAGCTTTTTTGTTCATTTTTGTGAAAACTGTTTTTTAAAATCGTTTTTTATATTTACTTCAGTGGCGTTTTTACAAATTAACTGTTAAACCGGTTAATAAGATTTCAAATCTATTATGGCTGCCGCTGAAAATCGAAATACTTTTGGAGAATGAACTATCTCACTAGAAAGACTACTTGGTACAATTCTTTGTTTCCAACTTGGAATGGGTATAAGAAGTTCTGAGATTTTAAGAGTCAATAGAGTTTCTAATCTAGTGACACAAAGTATTAGTAGTTACTTAATATTGTAAAAAATTGATTTAACAACAGCACAAAATATTATAAAAATAAAATAGTTGCACTGATTTTACTTAATACATAATTGGCAATATTGCATTTACCAAATACATGCTACCATTTATTACAAGAACATTTATATTATATACAAAAACTATTTTCATATCTAGATTTTCTTTTAATAAGCACGAATTTATTTTTGTATAAATCACTCACAATTACTATAATGAAAAGAGAATTTTATTTTATTTTAGGAAGCAAAATGTGAGTTTAAAAAGCTGCTTGCTGAAAGTGTAGAAAAAATCAAGCAATCTGCACATAAATTAAGTAATTCAATACAAGCTGCAAAACCCTATTATGAAGCACGCCTTTATGCAGCACAGGTAAGATTTAAAACTATTAAGAGTGTATTTTAATACGTATGAATATTTTACATTAATAATAACTGCGCAAAAGATAGTTGTTTTACGTATAATTTGTGATATGATCTGAAAAAGAAATAAACGCAGCTACCGTGACATTCTTAATTAATAAAAAAGTATTGTTAGAGTGGCTTATTAGGCTTTTTGTGTTTTGATTTAATTAGTTTTTGCTGTATAAATAATTGTGAAGCTTATATTATAGACTTCTCCTAAAACGTATTTCTCTAAAAAAAATGAAATCAATAATAATCAATGACTTAAATTAATCGTTGCCCTCTCCTCCTTTTTTCGAGCAGTTATAACGAGTCAATTTTTTGTAGATATATTTTTGGCTTGGCCAAAACCAAAGTTCGAAAACGCACACTCAGGAGCGCACATGCTCGCGTATGATTGCTCACATTAAACACACACACACGTGAGTAATGTGCGCAATTTTAAGTTAACCGCTTAACTTGTACGCTCGAGTTAATTCGAGCGCGCTAAACAGGCCAAACTGTGCACACTCGAGATAATTCGAGCGGCGTTGTATTTTATGCTGCTATAATTTTTCACACTCGAATATAATCGAGAATTGAAAATAACAATGTGAAAGCAAAGAAAAAAATCGTTTTATTGATATTTATCATTTACATGGGATTGTAAGCTATAACACTTATTTATTCAAGAGTAAAATATAGCCTTTTTCCAT
>QYTT01083834.1:6288-19270 GCA_006980735.1 Dasypogon diadema
CCGGATCAGAGCTATGACCAAAATTAGAAGCAACGAAAAAAATCTACCATTTTAAAGCTTAGAGCGTCTACTTTCAAATGCTTGGTGGCCTTTGAAAAATCCAATATGTCCAGCAAAAAAACTTGTAGAAATAAAAATTCGCAACCAATCGGGTCATTTTTTGGCTCAAACTGTAGCTGATAGACGCCCCTAAAAAGTTGGCGTGGTAGGTTGACAAAATCCAAAATGGTGGACCCAATATGGCAGTCAAAATTCCAATATGATGTTGAATTTTTGAAAACCAACCGATTTGCAACAAATTTGATATACGGGGGTTTTAGGGGTCACTGATCACATCTATGTATATATAAATATTTCGAGACAAGGTCAGCGATATTACAACAATTCCTAAAATGTTAAATGCAAAATGATATAAGGGTCTTTCCTGCATCGGCCAATATCTGTAGTACAAACATTAGAGTTGCCAGAGTAAACTTAAGTGTAGTCATATGAAGAACTGTTATCGCTTTTTTTTCTCATCTTTCGTGTGCATAGATAGTGCAGGACTTTTCAAAAGAGAAAAAACTTCTGATGAAATTCTGTTTAGAAATTATATTTTTTTATAGTAACTATTAATTACGAGATCAGATGTATAAATAAGTGTATGCATGAATTCTTCCATGATCGCTCTTTTTTTAATACTTTCTTGTATTGTATTATCTGTAATATTCTATTTCTTTACGGTGACATTCCTAAGCATGATTTTTTCAGGTCTAGCAACTTTTTTCTTGTTCTTTTCACTCCTAATTTGTTATTTGCCTATATGAGTTTGATAACAAAGATTCAAAACTTCGAACTTTGGAACAGTGACAACCTGCAGTGATGATAATCCATACCGGTAACTTTCAGGAACATTATCTTTTGTTACTAATATTGATTCATCATTCATTTCCTTCGGAGTGCAATCACACAATATGTGCTAAAGTTTTTTTTGCTATATCTTGTGTCATTCTTATTGCAATCCATTATTGGCGAATATTTTATTAATAATATAAATTACAAGCGCTGACCTTTCTGTGTAAAAATTATATTAAGTCATCTTTCTTAGTATCAATACCAGCAACCGTTGCTCCCCATTACGATTATGTTCAAGACCACTACTCATAGCAACCTATCTGGAAACTGATGTAGATATGGAAAGACAGGAAATCAATGGAAGAAAAATATTTCAATAATGAAAGCAATTTCATAATACCTTAATCATAATTCTCGTGTATCTACTTTTCCATAAATTGTGTAATCAGATTTTAACTCTAATTTCACAGTAACATTCGTTTCACCGTCTAAAATTCCAATGGACCAGCTTCACTTTCTACTCTAGTAAAGTGCGACTGAATAGTAGTTTAAACTTATATTTCATTATCTGAAGTCTGAATTAGCGGCGCGTTACCCTTAGTGAACTAAACTGTTGCTATTAAATATGCAAACTTGGAAAGTCCATGCTGATGATGTTGAGCACTTGAACTGTATCTACCGGATCAGGAAATGTACATGTCCCGGCATATCGGAGCATTAAATGCATACAACCATTGAATTAATTGGAAAACTTATTCAAATGCGCGGAAATAAATCTTTCAAATTGATTTTCATTGGTATCAATTGCTCCTATTCTAACAGCAATTTATTTGATGTGTGCAGTGCAATTGATTTATTTCGCTCGTTGCCACACCATTCAATGGTGAACATTTTGAAATAGTAATTGCTACACTATTCTCACTAAGCGAAATTATAATTCAATTAAAGTTGAAAGGACTGGAGGGTAAACTTTATGATTTCTTGATGTCCTGAAAAGTTTAGAGCTTACTAAGGTTAGTTACGCTTAATGCCATCTTAGTTAGCTTTCTTGCTCTACCTACAGTTGTATGTTTTACAAAATGATCTAAATCGTTATATCTACCCATGATAGGCTACATGTAAAGGGTTATATTGGTTCATGAGCGACTCTGGACTATTTTAAAAATTCGATGCCGGAACACGAATTTTTGGTCACTTTACCCATAAACCAGCACTAATTTGACTAAAGATACGAATAATGGTTTTTAGGTCATTGAGTATTTGTGTCCAATGGATGTATATCGAATGATCTTAGTGTCCACTTTCAGCACAAGAACGATCTTTCTCATCATCAAAGGAAGTTTCCCTTCGGGAAACGTAAGTTTTTCAAGACAGGAGTTCGTAAATAATGTTTTTTTCGCCGCCAGTATTGGAAAGATCCTCGTCAGAGTTAAAAAGAGCAAACACGATGCTTTTCAAAAAAACGCAAGTTTTCCAAGTCGGTAACTGAAATATATCCAGGGCGAAGAAATACTTCCTAGGACTAAAAAGGACAAAAAAGATGCTTTGCAAAAAATCCCAGAAGTGAAAAGGCGTTTTCCAGGACCAAATAAGAACGAAAAAGGTGCTATTCAGAAAACGCAAGCTTTCTAAGTTAGCAATTTGAAAACGCAGTCATTTTTCACCTCCAGAAGTAGTTCGAAATTACGCTTGCTTTTCAGAACGAGAAAAATGTATTAAGGAGAGACGGAGAAAGTGTATCATTTGAAATTTGAAGTATATAGTATATAGTCCGTTGTTTAACTCAGCATTTATGATAACATAAAAACATCGTTTTCGTCATAAAAGGGGTTTTCCTTGCCAAATTCGTTAAATTTGAAGTCTGTTTCCTGAAATGTTTTCGTGGATATCCAACATAGTATTGTTCCTTTAAAAAAATTGTAAATTCTGCCGAAAAGTTAAGGATGCTAGCAATAAGGAAAGGGTATCGGAGAAGAGGACATTACTTCAAATTTGTCTCTTATGAAAGCATAAATAAACAAAAAACACAAAAATTTTACCTTGGCTATTCGTCTTTGTCGATTTATCCCATCCAGAACCGTATAATCAAGTTCAAAATATTTTGCCCTTTTAGGCATAGAAATCTTCTTTGGGGACGAAATAAATTTCTTTCAATGATTCTTATTTTCTTGCAATCGTTATATTCATTAAGGCATGTTTTTAATCCAGGAGAGATATAATCAAGGGATGAAAGAATATTTTCCTCGTAAAAAGATGATCAGTATTGGTTACTTCAACATAACACACAGGACCCTCGAATTACTTCTTTCTTGTAAATTGAACATGACCCGAAAGCATAGGTTTTAAAATAATCCGAGAGTCTTGTGTGCTATATTGAAAGAGTGAAAGCGAAATATATACGGTAATAATTGCAGGAAGAAGAAAATTTCGAGATTGCAGGCTAAAATTTTGGCGGAAGGATGCTTATATCTTGGGAACCAGAAGATATCACTGCGCTTGTAATATCTTGCGGACTAGGAAGCATCGCTGCACTACGGTCTCTGATGAAAATTTAGCTGTCCTCTACGTGATAATACAATAAAATATAGCAGTTGCAGGGCGAGAGGATAGTCAACATTTCACTTGAAGGTATGTGTTTAGTCTCAAATGAAATCTTTACATTCCAATAGTTTTTTCAAACACCTCCTTGCCTTGCAACTACAACGCTTTATTGTTGTATGGTGTAGAGGTCATCCAGTCCTTTCATTTGAGGCCCCACACGTATGGATATCTAATCTAGTTCCCCAGATATAAGCTCCTTCATCTTTCAACTGAACTTTTGAACATCCCCTCATCCCTCAACTACTACACTTTATTGCACTACCGCATAGGGAATGTATCTCTCTTTCATCTGAGACCAAACACATCTCGATATCTTGTGTACTTCCCAGGATAGTTGCTCTTTAAACCTTCAATTGGATTTTTTATTATCCCATCGACCAGCTACCACTATATTTTGTTGTACTACTGCCATGCATTGTGGAAGACTTCATCCTTAATACTCAACACCTCTTCAAGAACTTCTACCAAAAGATCTTCGGACGTGGCGGAAATCCACAATCAAATCAATACGCAATTCTGTAATAGCCATTTTTAATGGTTCAAGTTGATCACAATATACGTCCAAAGTGAACCACACCAAGAATGTTCCACAAAATGCAAAGAAGGTGGACTTTGGTTCCATGTATATTGGGTTTTGAACTTTTTCTTGGCAATTATGCAGTGGAAAGCCTTTGTTTCTTCTCATCTCTCGTTATTACACGATCAAAAAACTGTTCTTTTTTTATGTCTGTTTACGAGCAAATTGCATATGGAAGTTCTTTGATATTGCATCACGATCGCGGCTCCATCTACGGAGGTTCTTTTCTCTAACGTGTAATCACTATAAAATAAAATAAATAAGTTCCGTTGGAGAAAACGATATTTGACTAATTTTTACCTTGGTAGAATCCGCAGCCGAAATATAAAAAACAGAGATTCTCGTTTATAGCGGTGGCGGGGCGATATAACTTTTACGGGGTTGAATTGACCCCTTCGAAAATGCGAGTAGTATGGATTTATTCTTCATACGATGCTTATTTCGCAAGATATATACATTAGTGGTTTGGCACATTTCGAGCACCCTGTATGACGGATGACATTTTTATTTCCATGGAAAGGTAAAAGGGTGCAATTAAACGGGAATGAACAGGAATTTTGTAAAATATTACGGCTACATAATTAACCTTCAATACTGAGAAGGTGAGGGTTTCCAATAATATACAGGTTTATAATTTCCAATTGGGGAAAACGCAATGTGCCGACTACTCTGTGTACAAATTTCATCTCTTTATTTCTTAATTAGAAGTCAATTTTTCACGATTTCACAATTTAAGGTTAAAACTAGTGCTCAACATTTAAACAGAAAGCGCGAAATATTTCTAGATGAAAGATGTTTATTGTTAAGTCATTTCTCATGAGTCTGCAGATTCTTTGGAGCATTGTAAATGATTTTCGGGATTAATGTGATCCTAGACAAATGGAGGGTAACACGAACTTCATTGCGACTCTCTTTAGAAATTATAGTCAGGATCAGGAGCAGTAAAGGAGCGATTTTTCCATTTACTTTAGAATCTCCTCACGTACAGAATTGTAATTCGTTTTAAATCAGTTTACCTGAAGGAATTTCTAGCGTTAACAAATGGTTTTGCTCTAACTTGCGTATTTTTCACGTTTTTGGAATTGAAGGAAATTGTAAATCACTTGCTTTGTGTGTTTATGTGGATGTGTATAATCCTCAGGGGATTAAAGAATTAGGAATTGAACTGTATTCAAGATTAAACAGAAGCTAATTTCAGTTTTAAATGGAACTTCTTTTCGTGTAAATTGAATGATGAATTTGTGAATGCCTTTGAATCTCACAAAAATTAATTTTTGCCTCTCTTAATGACTTAAGAATTTATTTTTGTATATGCTGACGGATTGTTTGCTTCTTGGAACTTGTTTTTAGGATGTAAGGCTTATGACTTTTCAATAAAATTTGAAGGTATCTTTCCTGGAATTTATTAAATGATTGCAGATAAATTCAAAGGACAAAATGCTTTTTTATTTCTTTGGAATTTCTTAATGATATAAATTCCTTTCAAATTAAGATTGGAACTCTTTTAATCGTATAATGAAATAAAATGTACACAGAATTTGAAAAGAGCAAAGCAATGAATTTTTAAGTGTTATTATTAAGATACCAGTTACATAAGTGTGTTAGTTGAGCGTTGAGGGTCATACAGGGCGTAAAACGAAAACAACGTGAGTTTCAATAGTCTCAACCCCTTGTATATAAAAATGATATTGTTAGTAATTTGTGCTCACAAGGTAATTTATATCACAAGGCAAGGTACATTAAATTTAATGATGTCGCGGAGGAAAGATATACATGGATAATTACTCGCGAAATGCGTAATCCTAGAAAGACGACAAATGTAATGGCTACCGCGAGGATTGGGGATTAAGTCTAACTCAACCAGAAATGAGATCATTTTTATTGTTTGGGATGAAGAGAGATTCCGCCCAAATTGGCATGAACTGGCTGAACTTAAGTTGAGAGAAAAGCCATCCGAAAGTGTGTTCAATGCACAATTGTGCAGACAAGTTCGAACAACTTCGCAGATTTCGCTTTCGGTAGCTTAGCTTTCCATCGGATGGACAGCTTTTATCTGTTGATCACATAATACCACATTGGTTTAACCGTGTTTCCCCCGGCAGACAAACCCTGGTCGATTAGAGTTTGACTTGTAAGGACGTACGTACGTACGTAAACTACCGCTCTGTCAACTATACCGTCAAGATCGAGGCCCTATTGATTTCGTTGTTGATAGCTTTTTTTGCCAAACCTGTACACTACTCGTATTTGTTAGTAGTTGTTTCATTAGGTTCGAAATATTTCCAAGATCGAATATTGTGATGCCTGAGTTCTTCTTGAATAAATTGTCGGAGAAATCAGACGTGTTGTGTTTCTGCAGAACAATTGTTTCTCTTTACATACTCTTTATCTACAACGAAGTATTTCTATTTAAATTAATTCGAACCAACCAAATTATCTCCATGAAGTATTTCAGTTTACAATACCCCAGCGTAAAAAAATATTTTAATTATGCGGGTTAAGAATTTGATTATGACGAATTTATTGTCGTCCCATCCAAGTAATTCGATTGTCCAATAGTCTTTCTTTTAATATTAGGTCAATCCAGCAACTCTACTTTCATTATTACTTCTGATTATTACTTTATTTTTCCTTCTTTGTAAATAGCCTCATCTGTGTCACTTAATTTAAGTATATAATAAAAGATCTTGTGTATATTTACGTGTTATAAACCATTGGAACTATTAAATTGGAAATGCAGACTTGGTTAGACGAAGTTTGCTGAAACAAAAAAAATATACTCAAATAAATTTAATATTTAAGGCACTAACCTTTCACGTTTATGTCTTCAGTATTAAGACAATTACAGCAAAGCAACTAAATTCCTATGCAATATGAATATCGATTTCAATAAAAGCCTTCAAAATTGGTTATCACTACTCCAAACTATGCTATAAGCAATTACCTATTTCACAAGTACGAACGAAAATTAACCACAACGCAGTATTTATGGCAAATGCTTTTACCACTGGCGGAAACAAGTAAAACGATACAAGTTTGCCTGTAAAGTACCTGCGACATAGTCGAATGTAGGGGAAATTTATTGCATTACTTGAAAGTGCTTCAACAATTCGAATATATTATCTTTGAGCTCCTCTGAACTGAACCGTACATTTACACATAACTGGAACAGTATTTACCATGACCAACAACCCTGCAGGCAATTCGAGCCAAAGTTTATTCTCGCAATTGTTTATGAATTATTTGCATAAAAATTGCTTTTGGTTTGTTGCGCGTAAACATGGTGTTTAGCAAATTTTTTGCATTCTGGATGTTACAGGAAAAATATCAGTGTGTCTTTAGTTTAAAAAAACAGCAAAGAATTAAAGTGTGATTGTTAAATATTTTCACATACCTATATATGTCGTGCACGGCAAAATGTTATAAAATAGTAAATGGATTTGTGTAACTCTAAATTCAAAAGGCAATAAAGAGCAGCAAGGAAACCATTTGTAAATATTGAGCTTTTTCGATTGAAAAAAATCTAAAAATCGATGCAGTATATATAATATATATATATATATATATATATACATATTTCTTTGTAAAATAAGAAATGAATGCTTACACACATATGTCCACGAAGTAATTTTTTTGTGTTCTTTATATGATTTAAAACAGTATAAATTTCTGATGTCGACTTGAGGTAAAAATTCGTCCTAATCTCTTTTTCATGTGAATTATGAAAATTAATATTTCTTAACCAGTCTCGGTCGCCTGTTACGTTGGTGGTGTCCTAATCGCCAATGAGCATACGTACACACCGTTTTTAACGATACTACAATTAAGCGTACCGTAATCAATATCTGGCTCGAAGGACCAGAATTTTTTGAGTACAAGTGTGATTTGATTAAAATACGACCAGTTCATATTGATAACCATAAAATTAAGAAGTAAAATTTAGAAATGTTTTTTGAATGCTTAGTTTAACAGGTTTAACAGGTAAACGGTTAATGCAAATGAACAAATTAAAAAAAATAATGAATAAAGATCTTCACATGCAGAATAATATGTTCAGAAGTAAATTTTATATTATGTCACTTTTGATTTTTTCATTACAGAGCATGTAAATTTTCCTAAAGCCAGTTCCTCAAACATCCACCATTTTGCTAAAGATTTCCGCTCTTACGTTTTCGGCAGGCCAAATCCATAAGCACACTATCCTGAAAGTAGTATGTGGGAATTGCGTCCAGAGTTTCGCTTTCTTTGATGCTGTAATTCCCGTTTGCATTCCTCACGGACCCAGATCGAATGCTTCAAGAGACCGGCAGTACTTTCTTAAAGTTCAAAACATCACCAATCGAGAATATATGATATAATGTTTGTTTGTATAAAAGTCTTGTCTAAGAGCATGTTTCGATACATTAAGAACACCCAAGTCGAACAACACCAGCTATTGAGACAATGATTGGGTAGAAACGAAAAAGATGTAGGTGATTTGAGGGCCCACTGAGGCAGCTGGCGTTTTCTACCTAATTCTCTTTTAACAAGAGAGTGGCCTCCAAAATAACCTAAAGAGCTTCTACTGTGTCATAAATATGTATTATGAGTATAGGAATAGAGCTAAAGGCCTCAATAAAGAAGATATAAGCGGCCAAGGGATAGTTCAGATCAGAACCAAGGTTTCTTGACTTAAGAAAGTTTTTTTTAAAGATATTTATAGGTATCTATAGGTAGTTATGGCTTACGGAATAGGGCTGGATTTATAACCAGTTTAGGTACAAATTTAAAGTCGAAGTATCTCGCAAATTTTTTCCTCTAGGGTGGGAGTGACTACCGTCAACAGGGATTTCTAGCCACTACTTCCACATTAGTTAAATGTTAAGGTAAATATGCAGAATTTTATTTAAAACGGTTTATATGTAATCGTTACGCATTTTTTGGTGCTGCTTCAATAACATGTAACAACATATCAATGCTTGTGATGAAGACTTTTAAGGATTATGAAAAGCAAAGAAAGAATACTGCAATTGATTTTGTTAATTTCGTTCGCATGAAAGATGGTAGGAGATAAAATAAATTCACACAAGCACGATTAGAATATAGATTTTTTTATATGTGGGGTTTACTTCTGAATTCTATACACATGTTAGAATTACAAAACAGTACCGCAAAGCCACTAATTATTTCCCAGAGAGAATTTCCCTTCCTTAAAATACATCAAGGATCAAAACTTTTTCCTCCCTCGAACTCTTTATATTTTCCATCAAAATAAAGCTTTTGTGCTTACAGTAATTAATCGAAAACCATTAAAGTAGCATCCTCCACGAACTTTATAAATTCATTTCATTATTGCTGTAGGTTGTGTTTCTCGTTTGGGCACGTTCCTAAGTAATATGCGTGACTAGAAAATTAAGCTAGGATTCGGAAAAGGTAAAACGTTGGCAACTGAGTCACGTAACATTTCGGTTATTTATCCTGTTTACATTGAATTAAGTTGCGAAGAAAATTTACTGCGGAAACCTGTACATGTTTTAAGTAAAACTCGTTAAAAATTATTTCAAGCGGAGATCATTTTCCAGACGTGATGCGGTAGTTTGTGTCTATTTGAAAATTAAAATTTTGCCCCGGGTTAATTTGCATAGGGCTTTACTTCAATTTTTGGAAAAATAAATGTTACGCTTAACTGCTGCGTGGAGATAAATAAATAAAAGTTAATCTATAAATAAATGTTTGTTTGGGTATGCAGGTGTATGTCATTGCACAAATTGGCAAAATAAAGAGCGATTCACCATTTTGTTAATATAGATTACATTTGAAAATGTATACACAATTTGTGTCAGATTCGAAAGTATTAAGTAATGTAACTACCCCATTGCGATTTCTGGGCCTAATAAAATACTGCAGCTAGTCCTTGAATCGCGTACTAACAGTTGATGTAATTTGATAATCATTTGGTCCAAAAAAAATTGTCTCTGGCTTAACCCTAAAAGTATCCACGATATCTAGTAGCTAGGAAAAAATCTAGTTGTTAATACGCGCACTTTGGATTGCAGGCGATCTCCGGTTTGAATTCATCCTTCCTGTGGTAATAGCATTGCCTAAGCCTAAGTGACAACCCTATGGTCACGCAGCACAGCTTAGAAGGAAGGAAATTTGGGGCAAGGGAAGATTGGAAAGTATAACTTGGACGTCCATGAGTTCTTTAAAAACAAAAAGAAAATGAAGAGTATGACACACCTAGAGAAATTTGATCTTCTATACCCTGCCAACAGCGAACGGGACAGAATTATAGTGGATCTGGAAGAGACAACAGCCGAATACATCTGTTAAAGGGAAGGTATGTAAAGCAGAAAGCAATGAACATATTGGTATAATATAAGAGACCCAACTTCTAACATTCAGATCAAAACTTTTCGTTGATCTTGAAGATTGATATTTGTGTTTGCTTATTTCTCTACATAAGAAGGAAAAAGTAAGGAAATATATTTATCTCTCCTTCGAGAAACGTGACGATGCGAGTTCATTAAACTAGAAAATATTGCAGCTGCAAATAAATAGGAGGGAATTCATTGGCTGTGTTACACCCCAGTAGGACCGGAAAGCTTACAGATGTGCTCAAAAAACTACTTCCTAGTAAGAGGAAGTATACAAGTGCTCATTTTTACACACGATGTCATAGGCGGTAAGGTCTTACTTTTTGCCAAAATGCAAGTACTTATATAAGGAAATGAGGTAATGACACCAATGCCACAAAAAACACTGAACGAATTTCACGCGCAATAGCCCACCATGATAATATAAATTGTGTTCTGTGACTCGCTTTCATTTCTTACGATTATGGGAAATATTTCTCACTCAAGCCTAGTGATTTCCGAATGTTACCTTACCGCCAGCCTTCTATGGAATGTATTCTGTAAGCAGTTCTCTAACATCTAACTTATAAGTAGTACGACTAGCGTGGTAAGTAGTTATATAAGTACATTGTTGGTAAGTGATTCTAAAATTTCCTGCTGGGACACCACATTGTTTTTACATATTACTACACTCATGTCACACTACCATATTGACTGTAATCCAGCCGCAGCCAATGGGATATCAATTAAAACAAAACACATTTCTCCGGGTACCAGCGACTGAGACATTTCTGCAGAATAAGTTTGTTTTTGCAAAGACATCAGGGTTTCATACTGAAATGATTATAGATTAGCTTTTAATATTTCTCAGATCGAAAATAGTTTCCAACCATCTATTCCCGAAATTCCTTTCTTCCTAAGCTGTACTTCGTGCATCATAGGGTTGACCTTTGAGTTCGGATAATACTTAAAAAAGTAACAACAACGCAGTTGCACTTAGTTCAGCGTGACTTAAGTAGATACACTTACTACTTACTTTCTATCAAACTGAAAGTACATTTTTGTTATCAGAAGCCCAAATTTAGCAGAAATCGATCTATTTTCCCATAAAAACGTTTCCAATAGCCTCAGTAAACACATAAATTTGTCGTTTAAACACAAAGTGGTATGAATGAATCATTGAAAGTTGCCCAGGAGAAATTGAAATTGATAAGGATCACGTTTCATCAATCCAGGAAGTTCATTCTCCTTAAGACAACACGTACCGTATGTGCTGTCACGATTTTGAAAGCAACCGAGTTTGTCATGTCCTTTTTCTGTAAGAACATCTCTCGGTTTGGAATATAACTCTCCCTAAGATGTTTTCTTGTTTCTTTTCCTTAGCTAACAGCCATAAATTCCCATGAAAGTGAAACCAGAAAGCAAACTCGGGTTTCGTACCGGTCAATATTTACATAATTTCAGTTTTCCTGCAAACATAGGTCAATATTTAACCACAAAAATTTCTAAAATATGAGAAGGTCAACTCGTGGCAAAAGATAACACAATTTTCATAATAAATAGTGTACCAAGTGTACCAAGAATTATGAAGAGAGGGTAAGTTTGAGTATACTTTAAGTTAATTTAACTCTTTTCCACCATTTAATTATTCAATTCAGCCAAAGTTTCAGTAAAGGAAAATCTACTTACAAAACAAAAATTTAATTCAGTTTACAATTAGTATAAAAGGAATCCTGGATTCATACGTTTCATGGAGTCAAACAAATAAATTATTGTCTTTATTATTTCCTTTGATTATGGTGATTGGTCGTGTTTTTATAAAATAATTAATAATACATTAAAAGGAAAGGAAAGCTTTCAAAACGTACACATATATACTTAAATATTATTTTGTTTTCATTTCATTGTAAGAGCTACCTGGCGAAGGGGAAGTTTTTCCAAGGCTAGTTTATATTGCCTGGCTATTGCTCACACATCTAAATTTCCTCAAAAACTCCCTCTCTCGTACAGGTCTTACAGGTAACTCTCATTTAACAGGAAATTTTATACCTTGTTATATTAAAACCATGTTAAACAAAACCGTGTTAAACGAAACTTGTGTGATCTGAATGGGTGCGGTGGCCTGAAACAATAGAAATTGATAGTAAACTTTTGCGAAAATTTCTACCTACCCTTTTTTGTGTTCCGGATTCTGCAAGAATTTTTGGTTATATTCCAGATAATCATGTAAAAAGTTCTACTTACTCGATGAGGATCGGGTCGTTAGACGAGTTCTTTGCCATAATTTCTCGATATCTTGCCCTGCCCGGCATTGGAGCTGGTATATGATATCACCTGGAAATCAATAGATAACCTGATCGCCAATTACTCACCTTCCCTGTTCCGACGTAGTGTGACCTAAGTAGTAATTCCTACAAGAAAGGGCCCACTGGAAACGGTCAGAAATAACAGGTGACAATTTAGTCATTCACCTGCAAACTCGTGGCATTTAGCAAAGCCACCATGATGATAAGATAACGGAAGTACAACATATCTCACCTGTAATGGGGAAAAAATTAATATATCTTTGTAACTAGATTGGTAATAGTTAGAACAAATTAGTATATATAGGTACATATACATATATATAAATCAT
>QYTT01083834.1:20916-31589 GCA_006980735.1 Dasypogon diadema
AAGCAAAATTGTCGGATTTGGGGCGATACCAATCTACACAATGCATTCCGAGAAAGGCACTATTTGGTGCAGATTTTGATATGGCGGAATCATCGGTCCGTACTTCTTCCAAAACGAAACTGGCATTGCCATAACCATTAATGGCGAGTGCTACAGATCGATGATAAGCAACTTTTTGTGGTAAAAAATGGATGGTATGGATACCCACGACATGTAGTTCGACATGTAGTAGACGACGCTACGTGCCACATAATGCATGCCACGATGGACATTCTGTAACAGCGATTTGGTGGCATGGTTATCTCGCGGGGCGGTGACGTCAACTGGCTACCAAGATACTGCGATTTAATGCCCTTAGACTTTGGGGCTATCTTAATTCTCAGGTCTACGATATTGAGCGACGTTATATTCCCTACTTAATGCCATAAAATATTCTTTCAAATAAAAAAAAATTAGTATATATCTCACACACAACTTGTTCTGTTTACGTTTAAAAATCGAGCGTCCTTATTGACTTTGACTATTGACGGCTTTATTAAAAATGGCTAAAATATCTATAAATAAATTAAAAAAGTTATTAAAGTGGCTTCTACGGCATTTTTGGTGCGAATTAATTGAAATGAATACTTTGAAAACAACAAACATATCTTTCTTTCTCAAGTGAAATAAGATGAATGTAACATTTCACCTCTGTCGCTTATAGGCTTATAGCATTTTAATTTTCCAGTATCGATTTAAGCTAGTCAAATCCCAAAAATCTCGATTCTCACTGCACTATTAGTAAGAACCCACCATATGGAGTCGGAACAATATTATCTCTAAACAAATTTCTCAAGTATATTCAGTGACAACATCATCTCCAAAAGTTTCACCTGTATTTCGAAAATATTGTGCTGAGTATAATGAAGGGAAAACATTTTTAAGAAATTTTTGTTTGGAGTGTTATCTTGTAAAAGTCGGATCTCAAAACATGTTATAAAGCCACACACAATCTAAAATATTTATATTTTTATTTTTTACTGCTTGTCAGCCTTTATCAGGAAATGTCTTTTCCTACGTGGGATGTGGCTGAAGTATCTTATATCTACTTTTCAAGTAGACCCATTCAAAAGAAACGTATCCTTTTCGTGTTTTATAAAATTCAACTCAAAGGTAGTTGTTCATCCTTCTCTTCTGAGGAATTTTCGGATATTTCTCGGAAATTTCTCATGATTTTAATCAACGTCATGAATTTTTCATTTATTGAGCGAATGATATTTTACATCAGTTATTACAAATGATTATTGTTGTTTTTTTTCTGTCTCAGGTATTATTCACTGAAAATTGACTATTTTACATATCTTATATTTTAATCACCTTGCAGTAACAGGATCTGCATTTTTTTATTCACGAAAGAACTTGGCACTTGACGGAAAAGTAAATAAATGAAAAAGCACCCCTTGCCCGTCCTTTGATGGTACAGGGGTATTTTACCGGGTCAGCGACAAAGCCAGCAATTTGTGCAAAACATTCGTGTCGACTACAACTGAAGACTTATGCCGCTGGTCGTTTATCGGTGCAGCAGAGAACGGAGCTTTTTGTGTGATAAATTATTCCAGAAGAAAAGACGATATCCCACAGGTGTTCCACTCAAAGAGGAATAAAAATAAGGAAATCGCAGGCGCTATAATTCAGCGAAAGGCACAGTTGGCTATAAATTTTTATGCGATGTGCACCTCCAAAGCGAGAAAGCGGGACAAATTCTCGCTTAGGCAAAGGAGAAGAAGAGATGTAAGCAAATGGCACCTGGAGCTACCAGCAGGATAGTTATATTATGCACATATGCCGACCGAAGGGAACTTATATTGCAAAATTTATCTTAGACTATGCTTCTTGGTGAGAATAACAAGCGCGGGGATAAGCAAACAACCCACCATCCAAATCTCTTGCGGTTATTTTTCAAATCCTGTGACATATGACGGATTTCTTTCTCACGGTAGAGTTATTTTAAGGATTCAGCAGACGCTCGTATAATTTATTAGTTTACTCAAATATTCATAGAAGAGTAAGGCAATGCAATTTTGAATGAACATTATTTCTGTAAAGATCTCATCCTGAACACTTGGAAAATTCCTGAAGACCATTATGATTTTATTAGCGGGAGGTACACAATTTAATTTTATTGAACATTTTTATTAAGGGAAGTGCTTTAATGTACTCTATTGAAAATACCGTACACCCATTATAAAAAGAGCAATATACTATAGATACTTAAAAATTTTGGATTGACTTCATTAAAAAATTGTCTAAACCAGCACGAGATTAAGTGAAGTGCAGTCACGTGTTTTCAGTAACTTATGGGGAAGAATTAATAAAAAAGAAAGAAGAAAAAGAATTAACATCTATCTCAACAAATTGTTACTTATTTATTACTCGTTTCCCAAATTCGATTTTGAGGCAATAATTTGTTAGTACAGCCTTTGACAATTTTATTCAATTAATCAAGAATAAATGGAGTCACGAAATTGGTTGTAAGCTCCGACTTGAAACGATTTGCTAAAGAGCAAAAATTGATAGACACAATTTAGCAGATTGTGTCGATTATGTGATAACATGTGCCCCAAATTTCCCTTAGGGAGCCAAGGAGTAAAATGTAAAATGATAAGGGTCAAGTACAGCTGTCAGAAATGAACGGACATGAGATTTCCTGCTCAAAGGAGGGGATTTTCCAAGAAGCGATAGTTAATACGCTTTTATTTTCAATAAAAATATACAAATAATAGAAGTAGTTGAGTGGACTGGAATTTAAGTAAAATTAAATGACCCGCAAACATTGAGAGTTTTGGGTAGTTATGATAAGTGTAAGCCGTAGAAGGACACAAGTAATTTTTTATTACATCTATGGAAAATTTGTCCAATTAAATAACAATACCTTTTTTAAAAATATTTCGTTAGCTACTTTTCAAAATGTTTAAAATATACCTACTTTATTTTTTGTTTAACTTGATCCCTAAAGTACAGAGTAAAGTGGGGCAGAATCGTCCGTTTTTTGAGAAGTGGTTACAATTCTTAGATTATAGAATGATTTTTTTATTCGAAGTTTATATATCGAGAGCTTATCGTAAAGATCCCCTATCCTACAAAAACAAAACATTTCATACCATTACCATTTGCCTTACTTTTTATGAAATAACAAAACTTTTACAAAAATATGTGGGATAGAGAATTTTCACTATAAGCCTTCGATATACTATAATATTTCGCTTGAATACACGTTATTAGAAAATTTTCAATAATCGTAAGTAAGATGTATAAAGGTTTCAAACTGTGATGTTCAATATGACTAAGGTAGCCCAGCCGTGGATACATTTATCATTACTTTTGGGTACATTCAAGGAAAATGGGGCAATTTATATATAAACAAGTAGAAGGGGAATAAAAACGAAGTGGTACCCTTTTTCAGTAGTTTCAAAACAACAACAACAAAATTTATCATAACAGAGAAAAACATCCTTACTTATTGTAAAAGCAAAATTATACACAGTTTCGAAATAAGGTTTTTGCCTCCGTACGAGTTAAATGCCTCCAAGCAACTGAGATATTTACGTTGCAACATCCTTTCGTAATGATCCCTAATCTCAAATTTTTTTTATTTTAACCCAATACGTGAAAACTACATGTGACAAATGTGCCCCGATTCTGCCACACTCTACCCTACTCAAATAATTATCAAAGGGTTAGTTGTATTTAGTTTCATTTGTAATTGTATTAGTAATCTCAGTAACTGTAGACTGTAGACAAAAAAAAACTATCGCGATCTTATTGCAATTAGTTTTATACACTGGCAGTACCGATATAATCATTGTCAAGTCGACAGCTGCTAATTGTAAATTGTTGATTTGTTATACTGTAGGTAATAAGTTGCATTATTTCAAACGCGTAAATTTCACTTGCTTTTTTATTTTCTACAATCTCATATTATACATGTTTGCTTACTTTTAAGATAACTCTTTGAGTTTGACAACAAGTAGTATCAACATCTAAGACTGAAAAATGCACCTATATGTGAGAGTAAGTACTAATTTTCAGATTTTTAAAGATCCAGATCCAAAATCTGTATAAAGGACAAGAAATAAATATATACATGTTCGATATCAAATTGAAGAGTAAACTACATAGAGTACAAACCTTTAGTAAAATGTGTATGTCTGCATAGCCTTTTGGCGGGAAACTTACTAAAATTCGAAATATATATAAGAATTTAATGATTTTTCCGACCCTAAAATTTCAGAAAACTTTAATGAAAGATAGTTGAAAACTCGGTAAGAAAACCAGACCTTTACCCATAACAATTACAAAAGCATGAGTAATAGGGAAATTAGGATTAGCATTCAAAATTTTATGAATACTATACACATAATTCTTTGATTCGATTTGCTTCAAACAAGTAATATAAGATGTTTATTTTATTTGAAAGCTTAAAGATTATATAATTAAACGCATTTGCAATTTCGTCAATATTAATACGTGAGATATTGGTATCTAAATACATCTTGTTTTGCCTATTTATCGAGACTTTCCACCACTTTTGGAAACGGATTATTATATGTCTCCTGTAGGACTATGATTCTGCAAAGTTTCATCCAAAACAGCATCTTCAGCTTGGGAGTCTTCCCTTGTAATTGAGATCCGGATCTTGAGATCTATGTGGATCTTGTGCAGAAAAAAAAACACAGATAAAGTTTGTTTTTGTTTCAATAAATTTGTGGAAAAAATAGTTTTAAAGTGTTTTTATTAACATATACTATCGGATCATGTTTAATTTAAGGCGTGAAGACATAATCATGCCTTGTATCTGGCGTCAATTCGTTGAATTTAGAATTTTAGTTTCGGCAATATTAATAACAATAATAACATTGTTTTTACCCGACCAATATTCGGAATAGTAGACGTTACGTAAAATTAGTTATCTATTTCATGCAAATAACTTAACACGAATAATTAATTAAAATTTGAATCTCCATCTAAAAGCCGACGCTAATACCAATTTTTGAACTGTTTGTAACCTCACTTCTTCTGAATAGTTGATATTAAATAGAAATGAAACATAAAAGTAAGTAAACCTTTAAAGTATCTGATTTTTGAGACATTTCTGAAATTGATTGTTGGGACGTATTTGATGTGGGCTTAACCGGCTGCTATTGTATATCAGTATTATCCTATAATTCGTTGTCATTAAGTACATCTTCTAAAATTTTACCTAACTGTTCTAACAAGATGAAGACGAAGACGAAGACTTGGATTGGAATAGGCCCTTAATATTGGGTATAAACTTATTCTCTTTTATTTTAAGGGGACAATTTAGCCAAATTCGAAGAAAGTTTATTTATGCACAAAAATTTAGATTTTTGATGTATTATAGCTAAGAATTGTTATATGAAGAAATTACTTAAATTTTTTTTTGGTAACCTTCATCCCTTTAGGGAGGATTTCACGGGGAACACTCTAGTTATAAAAAGATATCTAATTAGTAATTTTTTTATTTTGAAGGTTACAATAAGCCCACAAACTGTAGCATGGGTTTGATTTTAATATTATTCTAAATACTACCAAAATATAAGAATAAAAATTTCAAAGTTATTTAAAAGTTTTCGTTGAAAAACGCTTTTTTTTCTCAGAGAATATTATTTCAACTCTAATTTTAATGTTACAGTTTGTGAGGAATATAGCTCTGATTACACAAAAAAAATCAAGGGGATATATTCAAAAACAAAGAAATGAGAGTGTTACCCGTGCCGCAAAACAAGAAAATCTTAGCTTTTGGCAAAATACAAAAAACTGAAGGCACGTTATAGTGCACAAACTGTGCCAGCTTTTATTATAATATTCCATTAAAAATATTTTTTACATTACTACAAGTTCTTAGAATTGTCCAGCACCATATGTAAGTCCTTCTTATATTATATAACTATTATATCACCATTATATTACCGTTCTAAACTCAGGTAAAATTATTAGGACGGATCGCTGTCCCATTTGCAGAAAACATGAGGAAAATTATATTTTAGTTGAAAAAAATACACAGGAGTGTTTGGAAGGCACTGCTTAGGAACTAAAATAAAAAAAAAATAAAAATAAAAAATTGAAATTGATAATTTGAAAGATCATTTTATTAAGAAAAATCTCATTGATAGATAAGTACTTGCTGCTGTTATAACTAATACGACTAAAATATCAGTTGAAGTGCACTGAAAGCGGGAGCTACTACCAGTACAATTTAGTAAATTTATTCCTAGCATCCATCCTTCTTCACTGGCATGGCATTTATGTTTTCAACTGACTGAAAAACAGCACCTTCGTCTCCGTGTTGATTTTCCCGCCGTTATCGATTAGTGCTCTACCGGCACAAAATGTATTTTTAGAATAAGAGAACAAGTGTTCTTCTGAAAGAACTTTCCTTTCATGAGGCCACGTCAGGGAGAAGTTTCATTAATTAGAAGTTAGGCTTTTTAAATAGATTTCGTACCCACAGTTATGGCTTTGTACTATCAAAAATTACCTACAATAATCTGTGGCAAAGATACAATCATGTGTTAAATACTTAATGCTAAATAAACGCCGAGTTCCTCCTAAGTTTCTCTTGACACTTTCGTCTTTCTGCTCTGAGCTCTGCCAAGTGCCAGTGCCATACGAATTTTACGAATACGAGATACAAATACAAGTCGTAATGGAAAAGAATGAATACTATACTTGTAAATTAGCCACTGCCGTTGCCGGTTGCCGTACTAAAGAAAAGAGAGAGCTAGTCCGATGGAAAACATTTGAGGAAAATGTGAGTATTTGCTACAAATTCTGAGTAAATCACTTAATCATACCAGGCAGTTGCTGTGAATTAGTGGTGAAGTGAACTCGTCAAAGTTTAGCACTGAATTGCACCGCCACGTTTGAAGTCATGCTTTTAACAGAGGAAGAAACATATCTGGGCCTCGATCTAAGCACACAAAAGGTGAGATATATTTCAATTATCCAATTACCCACTCGTTAGTGATAGTTCTATAGTTCTGCTATTGTTGAGCTTAGTGAACTAAGACGGTATCTTTTGCCAGAAATATCTTTCGTTATGTATTTCGCAATTCCTTCTATCATTTGCTATTGACCTTAGGGTCCACAACAAAATGTTATCAAATGTTTATGTTTTCACTTCAGCTGAAAGCGGTTCAATTAAAGTCAAACTTGGAAACTCTTGTTTATGCGGAAGTTAAGTTTGACGATGACTTGCCGGAATTTACAACTTGCGGCGGTGTCAATGCCGGGGATCATAAAGACGAGTATGTGACTTACATTTATGTGAAAACTGAAATGGCATTATTTATGCAAATTTCTTTTCAGATTCTTCGCCCAACCGGTGATGTGGGTAAAAGCTCTCGACATGGTACTGGATAAACTTATACTCCAAGGTGCTAAGTTAGGCACAATAGCAGGCATAAGTGGATCAGCCCAGGTAAAATACTTTTAAAGCGCCTATTCATACCTTTCTTCCAAATTCTCAATATATAAAATGCCACTGTTATTATTTATCAATTTTTGACAGCTCTGAAGGGGGTTTTCTATGATCTATTTCTTCTCTTCATTTAAATATTTAAAAAAAAACAAGTCTTGTTTCACGAAATCCATTCTTAAATTATTTACCAGAATCTATTTCGCATGTTAGGATAGGATAGAGTCGGAAAGGATTTCTATCAACACTTATTGCAAAGTGTAGCGACATTGTTCAATGTTTTCATAATTATAATAATCATTTTTCAAAACAATAATTGAAGTCATATTATAGTCGTTAATTACTTTTTTTCAACTCTTGAACTGCAACTTTGCACAAATAAAATTCAAGCACTTTTATGATATTATTTTGTTCCTAGGAGAAAAAAGTAAAAACCAATTTCTAACCTTTTCGATTATCTTGAGATAAACAGGATAATAAATCTTAACCGTATTTAACTTACTCTAATTAAGGACTGAAGTGGGCAAAATGGTTCTTTTTAATGTACTGGGTCGCTTAGCTCATTACATACCAGGGATACTAGATCTGAAAAAAGGATTGATGAATTTTAAATCAAAAAGTGGGGGATAATGGGGAACGTTTAAACATTATTGGAGAAGGACAAAAGTTTACATATATTTTTCTCTATTTGACATAAACAAACTGAACGAACATTTCTCAGTTAAAATTAACCAACAAAACAATATAAGTAAAATACAAATTTCAATAAACAAAAGCAAAACGATAAAGTTTAAAATATAAGAGTGCGTTCAAAATTTAAAGTTTTCTTAAAAGTAATTTTGGAATGAGGGACTTCCTGAAATGGAGGAGGACATCGAAAATAAAGCTCTGATTGGTGGACGTTACGCAAAAGGGAGGAAATCTGACAACCCTATACATCCAGAAGATCCGTTCAAGTGATCTCGATTGGATAATTTTAACTATATTATTACTTTTATAAAATTTGATTACCCTATTAAATCCTTATCCTGTTAGCTATACCTTTATTTCTTTTACGATTGTGCCTGTTGTTTTAACTGTACATGAGTTAACAATATTTTTGCTCCTTTTACAAACTGTGCCTTATCATTTGAATAAGTAGAAAATATTGCGCCATCCATCTTAGCTTGTTGGAAAATGAAGAAATCTATCCTTCGTTCTCGGTTAGTGAAACAAGTGAAAACAATGAAAGTGAAACAAATTTATTTCGCTTTCTCTGAGTTTTCTCAACGAATTTTCTTGTATTGCTGTGCTTATGTATAGAAGTATATTATTATATATAGACGTATATATGCTTATTTATAGACGTATATTAGTTTCGCGATAATGAAGAATTCTCGAAGTGGGGGAAGAGCTCTGCTGAATAGTATTATGATCCGTAAAGAGAACTTTTTCTGCTGTCAACGTTACTATAGAAACTTTCTATAAAAAATTCAATTTTCACATTTTCGGCTATAACTTGAAAGTGAAAATTTTTTTACATAAAGTCCCATTAGAATCTTTCAGCGTAGTTGCTGACAAATTTTTTAATTTTACACAATCCTTTTTTACGCGATTTCTGGCTTTTGAAGCGGTCTTTTTGCACATTTTTTACGCGGTACGCATCCTGCTTGTAAAAAAATTCCAAGGGTACTTAAGTACTAGGACTGCGAGGTAACAAAAGTGTTATGTAAGAAAAAAAGTGTCCAATGAATATACCAGTAAGAGAGAAATCAAAGCGATAGGATACTTTTCGAGCATACGCTTATGGCAAACACTGTCAAAAGCCTTGAGAAGTCTAGGAGAGTTAGTATGGAAATTTCTGTCCTATGTTTGAGACGGAACTTAGATTGCTAGCAACTCATCAACGCTGGTAGACTGAGGCATAGACATTACGTAGATTACGGTAGATAGTCTTTAGAAGGACACAAAACAAAATTTTCGACTATAATATTAGTTGTTCGAATTTTTACATTTTTTTATTCTTTATACGTCCGTAAGATTTACGACTGCCGCCTGTCCTTAATCTTCAATACCTGAGATAAAGATACTCTCGCTCAGCAATCAGACATTCAATTGAGCTCAAATTAATCTGTATACGTTCGCATTAATTAGTAGAATTAATTTTAAAATCGCAGTTATTTCGATTGTGCAATAAGTACTGGTTTTGTTGTGCTTTGCTTTGCCAGTGTTTTCATTTTTTAATAAGTATTATTTTACATTTTTTGAACAAGCAAGCTTTTTTATTTTTTATGTAATGTATACATTCGGTAAATTCCTTAGATAAACATAGATTACTTTTTTCTCGTGAATGAAAGTAGATAGAAATAAACGGTTTTTTATTATTAAATTATTTTAGGTTACATCTGCACACAATTTTCCAATTTGTCACAGAAGATTAGCGCTTTATACTTTACAATTTACATATTAGAGTTAAAATAATTTTGTTATTAATTCTTATAATAAATTAATGATAGCTTTTTTTTACATCAGCAACACGGATCGGTTTACTGGACAAAAGAAGGAATTGATATTCTAAGAAACCTTGAGGCTCGCAAGCCCTTGCATAAGCAAATTAGTGAACCCGCCTTTGCAATAACTCATTCCCCCATTTGGATGGACGGTTCAACTGAGAAGCAATGTGCTGAAATCGAAAAGGGTGTAGGAGGACGGGATGCAATGGTTAATATATCTGGTTCAAAGTGCTACCCCAGATTTACTGGACCACAAATTAGGAAAATTTACGAAACTAAAACAGATGCTTTTGAAAGGACGGAACGAATTTCTTTAATAAGCAGTTTTTTAGCGTCGTTATTTCTTGGAGATATTGCTCCAATTGATTTCTCTGACGGGTCTGGGATGAATTTACTTGATATAAGAAAAAAAGACTGGTCCTTGGAATGCCTAAATGCCTGCGCGCCAGATCTAAAACGGCGCTTGGGAAAGCCGACCCATACATGCTCTATTATAGGAAATATTTCTCGTTACTACGTTGAGAGATATGGATTCGCGCCACACTGCAAAATAACAGCGTTTACAGGAGATAATCCATCAGCCTTAACTGGGATGTTAGTGGGAAAGGAATGGCTTGCGATGTCTTTAGGTACTAGTGACACAATAATGGTAGGACATTCGGAACCGAAGAAACTGCATGACGGTCACGTCCTATGTCATCCTA
>QYTT01083834.1:34535-70516 GCA_006980735.1 Dasypogon diadema
TTAATAATAAAATTTCTATTATATCAAGAATAAAATTGTTTACAAATTGAAAAACGTGGACGGTAACAAAAACTAAAAAAAATAAAAATGTATATCTAATAAATTCTTGCAGCTTCAAAGCGGAGCATTTATTATATTTTATAATTGCTTTTTTATTTCTGAAGAGTACTCTAATAGAAATGCTGATTTTACAACCTTAGGCAACTCCATTCAAGTCAATAATAAGGAAAATATAATTTAAACGCGGGTGAAATAATAGAGGACCGAAAAAAGAATCGCGTGGATTGAAATAATGGGAGATACTATGGAAAGCGAAATAATTTAATAAACTCCATGTGAGAAATTAGTTAAAACTTTATTATCCTTAAAACTTTACAACTGAAATTTAGAAGCAGGAGCTCCTCGTCGGCAGGAAAAGAAAACGAAACTGAAAACAAATTTTAAAAACGAAAATATGTTTAAAAGGCAAAGCCTACTAAAAGTGACGGAATGCCACATAATAAAGTGTGTGCCACGTTTCGCCACAGATACTTCCAGTACAATAGTAGCAAGGACAAATCTCACAAAAAAAGCTAAAATATACTACAACTAAATATCGAATTCAGAGAAAGGACAACGTGGCAGCTCGGCCTCAGCAATTGTTAGAAGCCATCAGTACTGCAACTATTTTATGGTTCAGTGCATCAGTGTGAGAATTTACAATAAGTACTCTTTCTATCACCAAATTGTTTCATTAACTTAAATGAAGTTAATCAGATGTGATGTGAGTTAAGTAGAACTAAATTGACATATGGATTCACGATTTACTCTCACAGTATTGATTACGCTGGGTATCATACGCTTAAGTGCAAATGTTGACTTCATTATGGCATATTTGCAGAATATGGGCATATTCACCATAGCTATCCTCCTCATTTCATTAAATAGAGCTCGTTTACGTGTTTCCAGTTTCACAACATACCACACCCGAAGTATTGATCCTCCATATCAAAAGCTTCCGAAAGGATTTAAAGCAGGCTCGTCAGGATTTGTTTGCTTTCTAAAGTGCACTGGAGTAATTGCAATTTGTTCGCCAAATACGCCAAATACGCCAGATACTAAGCTTGAATTTGGGCTGTTGGAAATTTTTAATTAATAACTCAGTAACACCACTCGAGATAATAAAAGTAATGACAACGTTACCAAACTTCATGTTCGGCAAAATCAATTGCGTCTTAATGAGAAAAGCTTAATTAATTTAATGATAGGTTATGCAAAATTAAATGTATGTTCATTAATAAACTATTGATTAAATGTTCGACAACATTGTATCTTTTTTTAGGAATATAAAATATTTTAATGCTACTACAGCCCAAGTAGCACTGGAAATTAATTTGTTCTTGCAAATTATATTTCATTTAAAAATCTCTGTACGATTATCCACCTTCCTTCAGCAGAATTTATAATCAGAAAAGGCACATGCTTTGGAAAGTGCTGTAAAATTACAGGTATTCACGAAGTATTTAGTATATAAAGAGAGAAGCTTATGTTGGAAACTTGTAAGTATGTTTTAGTAAGGTCTGAAAGGTGCGTTTAAACCATGTGGGATTATTTTTCATTTGAGGTAACTCTACCGCCTTCATTTTCATATTTTACCTGACTTTTGCATTTAACAAATCCGAATTAGAGATAATCTTTACTAAAATTTACGATCCCAAAAGTCCGCAATCTGTATTTGGATAAATTTAAATCTAAATATAAAAGGTTGAAATTTCCCATTGAATTTTATCAAAACATCAATTTGTGTATAGATTAAATTTAAAAATTCAAGGAAAGTTCGGAAAAAACGGCAATAAAAGGAACACTGGTATTAAATCCATTTTTACAGCGGAATTACTAACAATAGTATTATTTTCACTATTCCACAAAATAAGGCTGAATATGCCGGAGGAGGTGCACCTGATAGGGTAGATGGACGACTTTTCGGTACAAGTAACGGACAACAACGGTAACAATTTAGTTAGTGCAGCTCAAGCTCAACCATGTGATGAGAAGGGTGGATTTTTGGATGGCTGATCACAGACTGTCCTGAGCATTGGCCAAAATAAAAATAGTCATCTCAACGAAGAGGAGAATAAGAATTGTTCTACTCTTTATCCGGCAGATAAGTACCTGGGAGTGATGATTGACTTCAAACTCACTTTCTGGGAGAAAATCCGTGTGCACTTGAGAAGACAGCACCTAAAGTCACGACACTGACCAGCATCATAGCCCATACCAATGATCCAAAATCGAGTAGACAGCTCCTGCTCATGGACGCAACAAAATCTATACTTCCGTACAGGACCGAGATATGTGATAAGCAGACGAAACCGGAGCTACATATGTGGGAAGCGTCTATCCTCCGTGCAGAAATAGGTTTCTCATAGGGTAGCCTGTACATATCGTACAAATCTCGGAGCCAGCAGGCCTTATCATTGCTGGGGTAATTCCAATTGAATTCTTTGCGGGGGAAACGAAACCTATCTACTTGCTGTTATGGATCGGATCATGGCATGTCATAGGACACACTCACCGGAGTGTCCATATGACATAGATGACAGGAACGATGCCGTGTATACGTTCCTTCTCTGAAGATGGTGGGCGAACGGGAGAGCAGCCATGGTGTCAGAGCCGCTGGAAGCTAACTACAAGATTCGTGGAATATACCGTCCAACAAAGAATCAAGAGACCATAAGAAACAAGTGGGTACCTAAATCAAAAGCCCCAGACCGAAGCAATGTGGCAAACTCCCGACTTGAGTCCCCGGAAACCGGACGGAGGGATTTTAGCGGAGGGGTTCCGTAGTTGCGGATGACAGTTTGGCCTTTGGATTGTCCTCCCTATTCAAAAATTGTCTGACTTAAAAATCACACATTTAAGTATTAAGGATAGAAAGGAAAGCTATCATAAAAATGGAGAGTTCATTAAGGATCTCTCCACCCTCCCTAATAAATATGAGATTTTTGAAATTAAACAGGCAAAATATGTAGGGAAAAATATGTTAAATGAACAGATAGATTTCAGTAACAAAAGTCCGTTACTAGATCCAAAGAATTTTGCCGCACTGTTGAAATGTTAAGCAGTAGGTAGGCTGATGATGCCCTGATAAGGCGAAACGCGTCGCGTAAATAAAAGCAAATGATTTTTATAAACTTAACAAGTGTTTTATTAAAAAATGTTTTCCACCATGAATTTGACACAAGTGCCTTCAAGTAAATCAATTAAATATTTTCTCAAATTTTTCAACTGTTTGAATACTTTTCCTGACCACTGTATATGTATCAGCAGAATGTTAAAAGGTGCTGTCTTGAATGAGTCTGGCCAGTGAATTTATTAGTTCCGGTGAATTTACAGGGCTTTTCTTACCGCAACAGAAATCTCTGAGATACGGAAATTAAGGAATACTTTTTAGTATGTAAAATATATGTACGTACCTATAATTTTTTAATTAAGGAAAGATGCTCATTATTTTTTTCCGGTTACAAACATGCTGTTGACAATTATTGCGTAAAAAAGTTTCTCATACCTTTCATTAGGGTTAGATACTCATTCTCTAAATATCAAATTTACTGAATTTTCCCTGAAAGGCGATACTTAATTCCGGCAGAAAATTGAGGTCAGAGAACTCAGAGGCTATCAGCGTTAATAAATAATTGCCGTTGAATGAAATATTATCCAGCAGAGATTCCGTTCAAATTAGACCAAAAAGATGATGAGCAATAGATCGCCCTTTCATTTAATATTAATTAATCAAGGCCAAATGGTAATAATTCAAAAGGTCTCGGAGTCAAGAGTTCATCCAACCCTTCGAAAATTGATATCGGATTTGATTAAGTCGGATGGTTAAACAACTACCTTAGCAAAAGTAGCATTTGATGTTTTGAAAGGGAAATCAGCTTATGGTTTGAAGGTTGTGTGGTGTGCGTAAATAATCGCTTTAAGCGCTTACGAAAATTTTGTTTTCTTAAAAGCTTACTTTTCCAATGAAGTGTAAACTTGAATTAAATTCAAAGATGATGTCAGATGTAGGTATTTGTCTGAACAACTTGAAATTATTTTAAAGTTTTAAAAATAAATTAATAGAATTTTTCCAGAGGCTGTAATGTAATTTTACAACAAAAAGTTGTAGTTCAGTGACTTGCCCCACCTATCGTAAACATACTAATCGTAAATCCAACAATTCGATCCATATATTGAATTTTCTCATAATCCTGCTGTGAATCATATTACTTTCGGTAAGTTGTGAAATTTTCATTTATGAATTCCTCAGTGAAAACGTAGTAGAAGAAAAATTCATTGTAAAAGAAGTTGCCCAGGTAAGATTTTGTTTTTCAGTAGCAAAATAAAAATATATAAAAAAATTTCTCTTTTAAAAAACATAAATATATTTAAAAAATTATATAAATAAAAATAGATAAATATAAATAAAAAAGTATTTAAAAAAATATTATGTATACTCAAAGATTCAATAGATCATATGTATAAAAAAGCTAAGTACAGAAAACATAAAATTAATATAGGGTGTTTTATAAGAAATAAAGTGTTAAGTGCTATTTATTGCCACTTTTTGAGATTGTCTCTTCTTGTTCAAAAATTCACTTCCCTCAAGACAGGGACAATCAATTTTAAATAGGATATATCATAATAGTAATTCTGATAGACCCGACTAACAAAGTGTAAATGACGAATTACTGTTTTCTGAAAATCAAGTCAAAGTCAGTGACAATCAGGAGTGTTCAGGTTTAGTAAATCTAAAGGAAAGAAACGCAGATTCTCTAGAAAGCAAATTAAAAGAATGGTATTTCATTCTATAGAATGCGTTCAATTATTATTCGTTAATAAGTTAAATATCCAAAAAATTAAATGCCGTGATGAATATATTCACATGGATATTGAAAAACAACTAATGAAAATTAGAGACAACATTAAAAATTACAATGAAATATTATTAGATATAGGAATTGACGGACCTCCACTTTTCAAAAGTTCTATACATTCTTTGTGGCCTATTCTTGGCCATATAGTAAACGTAAAAAGCTCCAAAATTATTTCTCATATTGAAATGAAAATTCTCAATACCGATGGAATGATATCTTTAAACAAAAAGATAAGAGTCTCAATTATTGCTTTTATATGTGATGTATTCGCTCGATCTTTTATATGTGGTGTTGTGGGTCATAACTCATTATCAATTTTTGTTGTTTTATTGTGCTTATCGTTTACTTTTGTCGAGAAAAAGTTATATGGGTACTATTGACGTCGCTGTAAAAATGTTGGGACTGTTTGTTGAAAACCATCCCTTATTGCATTTACAAAACGATATTGCTTATAAAATATATAATGTACTATTTATAACACCGAGTATAAAATAAATTGGACTTATACAAGTATTTTCGGCATATAAATTCGAAAATTTTGTGCAAAAAATAAAAAAAATACGGAAACCATCACAAATTTTGCAACAATTGAATAAACAATTTCAGCATGAATGAAAACATATAGTTGGCAAAAAATTTTTAAATTTGCAAAATATCTTCTACACACTACACTCCACTTGAATCAATGCCTGGATTAGAAATAGTTTTAACAAATCACGAAATATCAGAAGCAGATGAAATTTTTCAATTAAAAAGAGATATCTCCTACAAACATGTAGTATTACCATAAAATGACAATTTATGGTGTTTATTTTTCTTCTTCTGTGTTTCCTTTTTCAAGCAAGCCCGAGATAAGTAAAGGCCGTTATTAACTTATCAGGTTTGCCCACATTTGTGCTTATTTTAATTTTTATGATGAGCAAAATCAACTTTTAAACATAAAAGTTTTCAATAAGCACCATCTACTTTCCCATAAAATAATTAAATAATCCAGTAAGCTTATTAATTCTATAAAATATCCGAGTTAATTGAACCCAATTAAGAGGGACAACCGGTGTTGGCAAGGCTGCAAATACATGATTTTGAAAAGGCTGTAGGACAATGTAAAAAAGAGAAACAAGTTTTTGTTTGTACATTATATTATTCAATAATACATTTTATTAAATTTAAGTAAAAACAAATGACAGTTAACTTCAAAGGTATGAAATCCCATTAAATTTAACTGAAAGCGTCGTATGATGATACAACTTCGTTTGTACCAATTTCCAGTCCAAAGGAATTTGTATAAAAGCAAAACATCTGAGCATAAGTTATCTAAACACATTTATCTTTGGCCTTAAAATATAAAAACGAGAATTATTATTTGAACATAAAAATTGTTAGGGAATTTTCTAAAAATTATTAGAGTAACGCATTTAAATTTTTGAAAAATAGATGCTTGGGCGTAAATAATATAGATATTTAATTTTTTATATTAAAGTTTCAGGCAGTAGTCTTCCTCCAAAGCAATAATCTCCAAGAATTGAAAAAAAAGACATTTCTAGTAAATTTTTAGCTATGCTGGCACAAGGTGTCAAAAATATCACTTTCGAGAAATGAACTTTGAAGTTGCAGAAGTGAAAAATGCAGAAATAGGTTAACCTTCAACGGCGTTATCTTTTTCCACGATCCACTTTTTTTTGTCTTCAACTATTTCACTTTTTTTCTTACCGCAGAAAACTCTTTTTACTTTTTGATTTCTGGAATATTTTCTATCACTTCAGTTACTTTCACTTTCTGCCATTTTCAGCGCGGTGACAAACACGAAATTTCACTTGATACAACTCAATATGGAAAATCTAATCCAACTACTCAACTGCTCGAAGAGATAACTAATAAGATTAAAACCCAAAATAACAAATGAATTAAAAGGATATACATTCATAACAGATACCTGGTAAGTTGCAGGAAATTACCGCTTATTTCAGTTTTCACTCCATTTCCATGTAGAAAGGATCTTCACCTGAATTTTGGTCCAGAAAAAGGGGCGGGGTTATACGAATCACATTATAGTTTCGGAAGAAATGTGGATTTTTGAGTGGGGTTTATTTTAATTGATAGAGGAAACATGCAAAAACAAAAAGTCGATTTTTTTTCCAGAAACACCCTTAATGTATGACAACAAAAAACGCAGCTGTGAGCTTTCATAACTCCATTGCTCAAGTAAGCGCAGCTTTAATGTGCTGCACGGTGGAATCAGTAGAAGAGAATTGTCGGAAGCGAATAATTTCTAAATACCTGGAAAATTCCGGTATACCGTAGAGAGTGTTGTCAAAAACTCTTAACATCCCAAAGTCAATTATATATTTTAAGTAGAAGTCAGCTTTCCAAAAGAAGAATAGTCAGCGCGGAAAAAAGGATATGACAACAAAAGCATTGAGGTTAAAATGATACCACGAAATGTTAATCCTTCGAATCGCGCAGAGCTTCGTTAAATAGAAAGGTGTTGGGTTAGAACCCAACTTTATTAGATAAAGCGGAAAGTGAAAAAAACAAAAAGAACAACACTTAATTTAAAAGTTAAAAAATAGTATCTTAAAGCTATACAAACAATGGATAAAATTGTGTAAAAAACGAATGGCTGTCAAATAAAAAGTTTTTAAATTTTATGAAAAATAAAAGTTAGTAAAAATGAAATGTGCTTTTTAATTTGAAAACATTTTATTTAATAAAATAAAAACAAAAAGATAGTAAGATAAATTGTATATATTGCTTAACTGTGCTCAAATGGTGGTCGGATTTTTCGGGGACAGATCCTATCTTAAATCCTTTATCTGTTTATAGCATACATAGAAGTTTTAAATGTTAAAGAACTGAACAAGGTGCTAGTAAAAAATGTTGGGATATTTGTGTCTGTCTTTCAAAGGTGAAACATGCATGTTAAAATAAATTCCTTCGTTGCATATAAGTGGAACTTTGGAGTATAGTCTATAAAGAGTAATCATAACTCTTTTAAAGTCAGTGCAAATTTCAAATATATTTCATTTATTTTTCTTTCCATTTATTCCTCTTTGTCTGAACTGTTACCCAAATAAACGGAAATTCTATATATGTAGAAGCACGTACCAGAATACTGTATTGACAAGTACTGACATACGCGTGCGTTATCTCTCTTAATTTAGGTTAAGAAATAAATTCGAAATTCAATATTTCTCAGACAACTTAATCGATCCCTTCAATGTGCTTCTATATTATAATCCTCTAACCTTTGAGTCTACGAGAAACTTCCTGAGGGTATTTCGCTTCCTAAGAAAAATATTTCTAATGTTCTTACGTCCATGGATTGAGGCAGTTTTAATCAATACGAGAATATTAAACAGGAAATAAACTTAAGGAATTAAGCAGGAAGGATATGATGAAGAGCTTAAAAATCAATAACCGCAGATACTGTATGAAAGCATGACGACGTGACATGAAAACAATGTTATCGTATCGTTGGGTGAATTCTGAATGGCAACAAGTTGCCCTTATATAAGGTTATTACCAGGGTGTGACAAGATAAGCTACCAAAATGAATTATGAAGAAGAATGAACTGCTTGAGGATGTACTTGGATGCTTCCACCCTTAGCGGGCTGGGTATAAAATACTTTATTAGAAATTCCGCAAGGATATCAGTTTTTTTCTACTTGCGTTAAAACATATAATATGTGTGTGCCTAGAATTCCAAATATTGAAATTAAATGAATTTTCTTCGTTACAATTAATTTTTATATTTGAGGAAGTGAGCAAAACATTTGCAATTTTTCGACGAGCATATCATAAATAAGTACCTCTATTAGGTAGGTACACGTGTATAAAACCACGAAAACTCGTTCAAGTACTTTTTTTTGACACTGACGATTTTCATAAAATCGGTTCGGAATATATTCATTCTGGCCACAAATTGCCTGGAACCTAAGCATTGTCCGGATTTCGATAATACCAAAATTTTGCACCATTAAATAAAATACAATAAAATGCTAATGTGAGAGTCATTGTGTGTATATATATATATCACACCTAACACCATGAACAAGAAAACAGATCCGGATAACATCAATACAACTTATTGTGCCCTATTACAAAGTTCGGTAAGACTTTAGTTGGTATTAGCTGGCTTTATGGCTTCTCTTTTAGCCCAGAACCACCATTTACCCATCTCCGGATTAAAGAAAGTTCTCAACTACGTAATTGACTGCCACATGCCATTAATACGTTCATGCTTACCATAGTTAGTTTCAGAGAAATTAGTATGCAAAAGGAGGACACCCTTCAAGTTGCGATCATTTTTGCTGAACGACACCCTGTCACGGTGCTCCGAAGTGTCAATATTGGAGTCTGAGAGCTGGTGAATGAAAACTATATCGACAATCTTATGCTGCCTTTCCAAGTAAGTGATAGCGACAGGATTAAGCCTTTCGTGATACGGTGAAAGATTCATAGGGTCGTTTAAAGGGAGATCTCTTAATACGTCCAATGTGGACACTGTAGAAAGGATTTCGTACCTGGGATGCGTACTCAAGTAATGATCGTACGAAAGAGTTATATAATGCTAAGAATACCCAAAGATCGGAGAACTCTTTTGGCTAACATTTAATGAAACCCAGTGTGGAATTACCTCTACAGGCAGCATAATTAATATGGGAAACAAAATCAAGCTTGGAATCAAGCTTCACGACGAGGTCAGTCACTGATATGATTGATAAAGGAGAATATCTTCATCAAGATATATGAGGTAGATACTATGTACATATTAGGTAGCAATAAAAATTAAAAATACACAAAGATTTCTAAGTATTCTTTTCTTTTACAAGGGGACCAAAACTAGAGTATTTTAATTGTGTAACACAGTGATATATGTATTTGTAAGTTTTTATTGCGTAAATCCTTGCCAGGTGTGCATTCTTGATACTACGGATCTATGTAGCTCCCACGGAACGTAATAATGAAAACTATCGAAACGATGTTGCAAAGAAAAAATTCACATAACATTCAAAAACAAAACAACGTACAGTCCTTGCAATAAAAGTAATTCTATTTACTTAGATAAAAGTCGTTTATCCGGATAATTAACTAACAATAGTTATTTCTAATCAAAGTGAGAACGGCTTGAAGGTAAAAATTAGTAATTATTAAAAACAATAATTAATAACTGGTTTTCTCTTGACTTAATAAAAAATCAAACCTGACTGAATGTTATTAAAATTTAAAAATAATCCACAAAGTTTTTATATTTGATTTTAAAAAAATATAACACAAGAGAAGTCTTTTGCGATTCACAATAAAAATAAAATTATTATTAATTTAGATTTAACAGCTGACTGGTGCTTTTAAAACTGCAGTCATTACACTCCCCCGTTAAAATTCTTGAAATATGCATGCCTTAAAAAAATCATGTGTTCAGAATGAGGAATTCAAATAAACAGAATTTTCTTTTGGTTGGCAACAATATTATTTTGAAAATCATTTCTCCAAAACTGCTTAGGAGTGCCCTCGAAAAAGTACCATGCACGACTGAACTATAGCAGCATCCTGAACCCTGACAGACAAATCCACACTCCTACGCCTGCAAAAACTAGCGATGAAATTGGACGAGTACGTGAACAAAATTTCACACAAAAAAAAATTACTTCACCAAAAGGATATTTCCCTTTTTCCCCAGGATATGTTGTACCAGTCTGCCTGAAGCACGTGTGCAGAGTCTTGCGCAGAATAAAAGTTCTCTTTAATTGGGGCTGAAATAGAAGAGAAGTCCTGCTCTTGAGGGTTGTGACCTACATTTGGTAGAATGCAAGTGTCACTAGACCGGAGGTGAAGGTATTCCGGCTGCTTCCCGTTCTTGTTACTTTTGTGTGTTGAATATCCCTTTCTGTACCATGTGGAATTAGGATGTGTAATGTGGAATGCATTCATTGATATGGCAATGCCGAGTGTTTTCTTTTTGATTTTATATCGAACTCGATGTTGTGTGAAACGGAAACTGCGCACAATTTGCTGAGTGAAAAATACGCAGCGTAGAGAAGTGCAAATCACACCGACATTGCGAACCTAAGAAACTAAGTTAGAAAGGAGGATGGTATCCGAACCCCAAAAAGGACCAAAGTGGTACATTTCCAACTCCTGTGTACTGACTGAATTTTATATCTTATAGGTTTCAGTTTTCGAAGGGATTTCAAGGCGAAAGGCTGATTTTTTTCGGGACGAGCTATTGTAGTTAATACACAGTTTGCGCTTAGATACATACAACGCACTCTTATTGCAACGATACTAATTTTTGTGCTGGTGACAAAATTTTCATTCCCATTTTGAAATTGTGTGAATGCTCTCTTTTTACTTTTTAAAGAAATATTAAATCTAAAACAAATGGTGAAACTTGTGCAGAAATTTGAATGAAATCAGTGAAAATTTGTCGTAACGGAAACAGTGTCAGTGTAGTTAAGTGAAATGCAGAATAGGTCAGGATATTCACCAGTTCTTTAACCGAAAGGGTGGACAAATTGCAATGGATTAATGGTAGGAAAAAGGATCATTTCTTAAACGGAAATAAATAATAATTAAATCATAATGCCTGTGGTATCTGTGGCAAATCACAGCCACCTTTCGCAGTAGTAAATAGTTAGAGATTTAAGGTCTACCCGCAAGCTTGCACAACATCTAACCGCAGACCAAAGTGTCCTTATCAAGCCCTATACTTTTGCACAGCTGCTACATATTGAGGGCAGGGAAGATGATATTCCTTTTTGCAACTCTGGCAAAGCACATTATTTTACAATAGTTTAAACCGGAAACAAGACTGTATGTGTATATAGTTGCAGGCAAGGAACCAGTGAAGTTGATATCCTCCGTACGTGTTTTATGCCGGAGCAGTATCCTTGTGCGGTATACACAAATATACACTTTTACGTGCAACATTAATTTTCACACTCTTACCACTGCAGTGGTTTGTTTCATTGTTGTAATGGAAATTTATTGCTGACAACATTGTTTTTATGATTTTCATACCACAAAATATACAATTTAATGCTGGTGTGCTTCGTATCTTTCCACTATGCAAAAAATGGGATTTTGATTAAAGTTTTATGAAATGCAGAAGGCATCCTATTTTGGATGGTAGTACTACCGGTCTCAACTTTTATGAGGGAACTTTTGGTGCATTAAATGGTTCTGCCAGCTGAATGGAATATTAATAAGCTCGGCTCTTGTAATACCCTAACAAAACTGTTAAAAATTGTCGATTAAAACTACATGCGTACGTGTACGAAGGAACGTCTGGGATATACAAAAATAAATTATAGGTGTGATCAAGTGCAGTAGGATTTCTTTGCCATTTGGATGAGGGGAAGGGACACAATATTATGCATAAATCAATATAATCCTGTGGTTTTAAACATTTTAAATTGAAATTAAATAATTGGTTTTCGAGGTAAACCTAACATGTACTCTACAGATATTTATGTATTATTTTCTTCATATTCTATTTTCTATTTATAACTAAATTTACATCTACATTATTCAGGTTAATTGTTAAGTACAAACTGTCATACTGTATGATTCTCACATTTATGAAAACATAATCACTGTGACATTCACTCATAACATATAATATATATATATATATTCATTTTCGAATGAAAGAATTAGGCCTGGTAATGTCTAGAAATTAATTACATTGCATAAATAAATACCTATTACAAACTAGTTATTTATGGGCAAATAAAGCTGAAGGATTGAAAGTTTAATTATGCACAAAGGCACAAAGGAGGTTTCCATTTAACTAAACAATTTTCGATTATTGATTGATTGTATTAATTTATTTCGTTAAGTCATAGTATTTTGAGATTTGAATTATTTTGGGTGGAAAATTGATTTGACAGCCTATCTGGGGGAAGTGTCCATTAGTTATTTAATATTTATAATTAGTTTTACTATGTATTATAAAAATTATATTCGATGAACATGGCTAATAAAATCGAGGACTTTTGTTAATTTTAGACAACTAAAGAACCAGAAAGTCTTTGACCAAAAATCTCTTTAAAAAAACAATAAATTCCTTACACTTAAATTTATTGCTCAAAAGTACAAAGTATTGTTTACTTTATAAAGATATATTTTCATAGTTAAAAAAAAATAAATAAATTTTTGAAAATTACAGTAAACACTCTTTAAGTGAAAATGTTAGTTATTTATGGTTGTCTATCTTCAGATTTTTCTTTTATAATTGACTTTCGAATAACATCATTGCGTTCTTCCAATTTTCCATATAAACGTTTATAACCAGAATTTAGAGCAAACTCATAACTTCTAGCGGTTTTTAAGTGTGTTCTTGAAGTAGAAGGTATTATATTAATACTATATACGAGAGTTGTGTGATAACTATCTGCCTTTGAGAATAAAAAAATATTTTTATGTGTAAAATTCATTTTATTTTTCAACTAAATCTGGCGAATATGACGGATGCGGAAACAATTCATATCCTTACTCATGGAGTTTTGCCTTGACGACGAAAAATGTGTGCACACGTGCATTAGCTTGATGGAAAAGAATTATTATCTTCGCCAAATGCGGACGTTTTTCTTTCACAGTATCGTTAAAATGATCCAATAAGTTGTCATAATACTCGCCATTAATCGTTTTGCCCTTTTCAAGGTAATCGACGTGGATTATCCCGCATCCATCCCTAAACATTGTGGTCATGACTTTGTTGGTCGATAAAGTCGCCTTGGCCTTCTTTGGCACGCCGATTCACCACGGAAAACTTACTGTTTGGACTGTTTTTTGGTCTCTGGTGTGCTGTGATGAATCCATGTTTCGTTGATAGTTATGAATTGACGCCAAAGACCATTCGGATTGCGATTTAACATCGCCAGACATTATTTTGAAGTTGACAACGTGCGTGTTTATGGTCAATAGCGAGCAATCGTAGCACTCATCTTGCGGAAAGCTTTGAGTTCTTAAAATTCAATTGAGATGCCCATCCCACAATCTTAGCAATCTAACGCACTTTCGCTCTTTGGTCATTATCACCATATTGCCGATTTTTTCAATCATTTCTGATGTGGTAAACTCATTTGGACGACCTGGACATTCTTCACCAAAAAATTCATCTATCCAATGTTTTTTTGTCGATAACAAAGGCGCAGAGTCTTCGTAAACTTCGCTGTGTTCCGTTTTATCTCATCATTCGTTTTCTTTTTAAAAAACAAACATTTTATTACTACTCAATATTCAGTTTTTTCCATTGTTGTAAAATCACAAAAGTTGTTCACTTTACCTGGCTTTCATTCACAAACTAAATGACACAACTGCTTGAAAATTTGACAGGATTCTTGTGAAAGGTCATGTTTACGAAAAGTAGAGTTGTTTTAATAGTAGTAGCGCCCCCTCTTTTAGAGGCTAGGTACTAATCATACAATACTCGTATATATTATTAGAAAATTTTGTGAGTGGCTTTCTGAAAATTTATCGATTAGAAACATGGTTATTGAAAAATTTAAATTTTTTAAAGCAGTTAATAATAGGTAATACATTCGTTAAGATCTTTCCAAGATTTTTTACAGTCAGAGAGATGAATATAGGACTTTCATTTGGCTTACCACCAAAAGAATTGTCTTCCTCGTCACATGTGATCTAAGGAAAATCTATATTATGCTTTGAGATTTTTAATAATCACGAGAAGAAGCAGCTGTAAGTGACTTGTGCAATTTAAGAGAAGAAGCTTGAGCTCTATGTTATATTCTTTTGAACGAAAAAATAATCCACTCAGAGAAAATTGTGGATGTCATAAATTGGGATATTTTGCCAATTTAGCTGGCCAAAAATATTGATGTTGTTTAACTGATTCCAATCTTGTCATGTTAAGTAATTAATGAACAAAACCTGTATTTTAGTATCAAGTATTTATTAAAACTATATTAGGTATATCAATATCCACATTAGTTGAAAGATGATAAGTGCCATGGTTCTTCATCAGATGAAACTCTGTGTGCAATTATTTGAAGACTGATAATATGAATCTAATGAGTTAAGGAGAAATGGTTCAGCTAGAAATAGTATTTTCTAGGTTTCTTTTAAAAATAGCACTGATTTCTTTGTTGTCTCATACCGAATATAATGGGAGCAGAACTCAGGGGTAGTCTATTCAGGTGAGATTTTTTTAGTAAACTTTTGGTGATATTAGCGAAAATATTTATTTCCTGCTTCAACAGTTTCTTTAAAAAGTTTATCAGTAGGCAGCAAATTATTTTCAACAACAGTGACACCTTGACTCAAAAATTTATGTACTGGCGTATTCAGGAGATTTTTCAATATTACCGACTCATATATGGTGGGCCGTTTACTTTGAGAATGGCCTAATTCCACCTTTACAACCACACCAAAAATGGATTTTAAAGGACCTAAATTATACCTATATATGGCTTTACTAAAACTTCGACAAATGACTTACCCCATTTTCAAAATAACTCACTCTACTATCTCCGATGCAATAATTGGACCCATGTATAAACCTTTGGCTAGAATTCCCATCATTTGTGTCACTGAAGTCTAAAGCATGGTAACAATAAAAGTTGCAATTTAAGATAACTTATTTTTTTTATATAGGTACTTTATAAAGAAAACAAATGAAATTCTGATAATATATTTTCTTAGCAATACAAAACTCAAAATACAACTAATTTTTTTTTAATGGGTTTTCTTTGCAAAACTTAAATTTTAGATTTCATGCGATTTTAGTTTACAGCCTCGCACAGATTTTTGCTTGAAGTCTTCAAGGTTTTCCAACTCCTCAAAATGTTTTCTTAGTGTCCCTCTGACAATTACCCAGTACTTTTCTATTGGCTTTAGTTCTGGCCAATTGGGTGAATTCATCTTTTTCTCCATACATTTAACTCTAAACCTACCAAACCGGTCATTTTGACCTCTCTTTCAATTGCATTATTCAGCGTATTATTTCTATCTCAGTTGTAAGCGGCTCGGTAGGTTTAGTGTATTTTGCTGATTGTACCAGGATATTGTGTCCGCTGAATAATGGCATGTGGCTAAATATGGCCAAAATGTTGTAGGAACTCTATGTTTCTTAATTAATAGCAATAACCGTTTGTTTTTTATGTTTAAATTTCATCGTAAATTTCCGTATTCTATAAGGAGTGCTTCGCTTCTCACATTGAGAGGGTGCTTGCCATGCCATAAATATATCGCCGAATTTTTCACTTTGAATGATTTTATTTTTTTAGAGATACCCTCGACTTATCGCCTGCTGAATAGTACTGTTGACCTGCCAGAGATTTAAAATTATTTTTAATGTAAGCTCTGTTATCGATAATAGAATAATGAATATATTTCTGTTTTGCAACAGGAAATTGTAAATATTTCGCCTTCTCTTTACGGCAGGTTTTGTTGTTTGTTGATTTTATTGAATTTAGGTGTTTTATTCTCAAAATTTGGACATGACTCATAAATATTTTGACAAGTTCTCTTAAAGAAAAATTTGGATTTCTTTTTAAGTGACAAATTACCCTTTTTCTCCAGCTCTTTATTTCAACGCCCCTTTTGACAGTTGTATAAGTTGTTTCAGCTTTTTTTGTTATTGCCTTTTACAAAAATTTCATATTCTCAAAATATGAAAAAATTTGCAAAATCATTTTTTCCCTTCGTCTTGAGTCGACGTTATTTCAACAAACCATTAATTGGATTTAAAGAAAATTCCCTTTTACAAAAAAGACACAAATGTCGCTGATCCTTTTCAATAACATTCGGGTCCCGAAATTTTGCAATTTTTAGTGTTTCCGTACTTTATCTTTGTCAAGCACTAGACCCGTACCACGTATACTTGCAGAATCTTTAGACTGCCAGGTCAAGAAGAGGTTGAACTAGGGTTGAACTTTATGTAAACGAAGGTTGAGTTGAAATCGGGTTGACTCGACTCGACTATGCTTTGCTGCCTGGCTCGAGTTGAAATGATAGCTGAAAGTAGTTAGTATATGCGGGTTGAGTAGTCGAGTTGAATTGATATTTCATAAGTTCTTGGATTATCTTTTAATAGAGAATTTTTAGCTTTTACAGCTTTGAAATTATTTATATTTTAATAGAAATTCGGGAATTAAACGTTTTTAACAAAAGGCACATTATTAGATATTTATAAGATAGATACCTAACCACGCCGGTGGTTGAGTGGGCTGAGGCGCACGTTTACAGATTTTCTCCCCTGAATCCCGCACAGGTTACGGCGATTTATCTGGGTACCAGTGGTTGAGACAATTCTACTGACAAGAATTGTACTTGTGAAGCCACTGGGATGTTTGCACAGTAATAATTTCAAGCCAAATATTATGTCTCACTTGCAACATTTGTCAGGTTAAAATTTCCCAATCTCCCTCTCATCTCAAAGTTATTGGGCCTTTTCCTTTATTTCCAAGGATATTTCCAAGTATTCCAAACCAACGCTTATCTTAAGTCCTTTTTGATGATGTCCTAGAATGGCGGATTCTCTGAAGCAAAATCTTCTCCAGAACATTTGGTGGGTTTGAATATTTTGACATTAATTGATGTTATGCCTCTTAAGCCACAAAATTGTTTCTTCTGCGTAGTGGCATGAGGCTAAATCAGGTCAAAACAAAATATCTTGCCTTTTGTGTTTAGAAAGGATGAAAGGCTTAAGTTTTGTTAGATAATTCTTAATATATCAATTTGCATTAAGACCAAAGCTCCTAGAAGTTTGTACATAAAGTTGAGATACTTCATTTTCCGAAATGGCACACCGCATTAAAACTTTTTGATCAAACTTAGATTTGCTAATATACCGGATGTCTGCTGGTGCATTTTCAACACTATCTGTAAAAAGTCCCCGATTTGTCGGATCATAAGACTTAGAAAAAGTAAAATATTTTTCGTCATCATAACGAGCATAATATTTCCTCGGAAGAAATTTTGTCGTATAATACCACACATTTTCGGAATTCCTTTTAATTGTTTTTCAGCAGGGGCGCAAATTTTTTAATTGATTTCCATTATTTGCGGGCAAACAACTTTTTTTCAACAAACATTGGCAGACATAGCGAAATGTTTCTCTTTCATTTTATTTTTTTTATATTTAGGTAAGGGTGGCCAAGTTGTACCCGAAACAAGGCGCCAGGTCAAGAAGAAGGCCCTAGTTTTATTGATAAAATAAAAGTTTACAATGATTCATTGAGTTTCTGCCTCTTCAGTGAAAATTCATGGAAAGGCCTAAGAAATATAAATATAAAAGGGGATTTGTACAAATCTATTTGCTCATTCGCAAGCATTTTACTTTCATTCACTGCTTTCTGAATTTTAGATATTTATAAACTAAATTTCAAGGCATTTTACAAATATATAAGGCGTTTAAAATTTTAAATTGTCTATGCTTATAATGTGGTTGTTGTTCCATGTAACGAGGTAAAGTTCTGATAAATGAGCCAATAGATATACAAATATCCCTTGATTACATTTCCTTAATCCTTTTAAATCTTTTTCGAAATTTTACCATCATTGTAATAGACTTGTATATATATAAACTTATTAAATTTTTGTGTGAATACAGTTTAAAATTGTTTTTGTGATCTTGTAACACAGCAGAAATACTTTTTATACTCCACATTGTGGCAAAAATTTGTTAAGGATTCATCTTCTTGTTCGTGAAAAGTTACTTCCTAGAATTCATACATTAAAATCTGTAAGAATATAAATTTCTATATCTCATACAAAAATAGATATTTGTTTATCAAGTCAAGAAAGTGGCACATTAACGCTTTCGCTGACACGGTGGTCCCAAGGGGCTGGCACTTGTCTTTTCATTTGGGCCATGGTGGTCACCGGTGACCACCCTAAATTTGTTTTTAAAAATCATTCATTTTAAGAAAAATGCTCTCGAATAAAAATTAAAGAATTATGCAAATATGTATATAACCTTATAAATTAAAAAGTGCGCTACTCAGTAATACCAAATGTTTATTTAACATTTATTATTTATAGGACCGGTATTTTTTACTCGTTTTCTACACGCATGTAAAAAACATGCTTATGTAATTGTAATTGTAAGAAATATATAAATATAAATTAAGTACCACACAATTTAATAAGAGTAATCACTTTTTTGTTCATTTCATCGGCTTTTTAAATATATAACTCATAGATATGTGATATTTGTCCCTGTTTACACTTAAGGTGTATTTAATTGTTGAACCTGATATTTTTACAAAGCCTTCTGCTTATATAATTCATTTAAATGTTAACCTTAATCAAGTTAGAATAAGGAGTTATTGAAATTAGATATTTTTTTTCAAAATTTGAAACAAATCGAATAACGTTGCGAAAATGTAGTGCCGGACGTCTCAGTAAAATTTCACTTTTCTTGGAAAAATTAGTGTGACTTTGATAAAGGGCATTATCTTTAACATAATCGTAAGAAGATTTTAAAGGGATGTTAAACTTATCAAAATTATTGCAGCCTTGGTAATAGTAACTTAATGATACAAATTAATTACTTAAAAACGAGATTTCTCGTTGCCACTTTTTTAATTATTAATATAAAAAATATTTAATATTTTTTTAGCTAAAGTAATATGCTTAATAATAGAGAGTTTTTTATGTACCTATATATTTTTAGTAACTTAAATATTCTCACAAATTATTTTATGTATAGAATATGAATTCTAGTATAGTTCGTGCTTATAAAAAATTATATTTTTCGATGGAATATATTAAAAGAAGGCAAGGAATATTCACAGGCTGTCTAAATTATTTAAAATTACCGTTAAAATATGTTTCCTATCTCCCTCAATCATTTCTGAAATTTCTTGGAAAGATAAACTGCGTCACGGGGCCACGGTGGTCACGGGTGATCACCACCCTTTATGATATGAAATTTATATTGTGGTCCACTGGTTCATAAATTCGCGCGGCAGCGAAAGGGTTAATTGAGGAGGTACTTCAGAGACGAAGTACTTTATGCTTTATGCAGTGAATTTGTAATGTTGCTTTGTCCATAAAACGTTTTTCTGGGTGTTGCCAAAGCATTTGATACACGCGCTCGCGTAAAATATTTTATTGCACTTTATGTTGCTTAAGCGAATGGAAATTGCATAATTATCAGGTAGTGCTGTTGAGCAAATTCCTTTGCAAAAAATTTTCAAATCAAATCATATAGATAAAGATTTATAGCCTTATACATTCTCTGACTTTTATTATGCGACATGCCATACTTCTTGACCGAATTAATAATTGGTGTGAATAAAATTATTAAATACTGAATCCCGGCATATGAACTTTTTAACTGTCTACAGGGATGCTAGTGACTTACAGCTGTTTAGATCAAGTAGACATAAAAATAGTGGAAAAGACAGCAAGTAAAAAAGAGGATTAATTATCGTAAGTAAATTTTACATTTAAAGTAATTTAATGTAGGATGTTTGAAGCCGTGCACAGACGGGAGAGGAGTCAACAGCAAGAAATAAAACCACCTTTCCACTAGCAACGCTTTATTACAAGTGAAGTCATACAATTTGCTCTTATACTTAGCCAGCGAAAACCTAACGGTCTGATCTCTCACAAAGTATTGATATTGATAACGACTGATATTGATAATGGTACCTTTTAACACAAACAGATGTTGCTTTGCGGGCAAAATAACTGATCGCCTACATTAATTAGTTACTAATAAATTTTTATGAATTATTCAGTATAAATTGGCTGTGCACTTTGAGCATTTTATAAAACTTTGCACTACCATTAGCTTCGTTTTTATTAAATTACACATCTACTGGATGGATATGATGGACTTGACCTCAATCACAACCCATGAATTAGAGAGGAGGGAATACACCTAAAGCCAGCAGTAGTTCCGTTGAAGCTATCAAAAGTGCACACAGAATTACACAGAATTTACAAACCTTTTTGCTTATACGACTTTACCTCCGCAACCACCATATCTAGAGGAAAATGGTCTTTTAGTAATTTTAGCCTGAATAAATTAAATTTTCTCACGTGGAAAAATTTTTAGCATATATGTTGTGCATCGGGAGGAAAGAAAGAGGTCAAAATTAGGAAAATAAACCAAATATTGCGATTCTTTACAATTTCAAAAGTAATATGAACAAAATTTATAGGATTTTTTCTAATTGAAAAGTAACTTTATCGATTTTATATGTAATTGCACCATGTAACAGACAAGCAGCAGATCAAGGATTAATTCTGGCTTTATATTCTTTGTGCTCCTTTATCGCTACTTTCATGGACACTGCTCCAATGAAATCGATGGGCTTATTCCTTGTAGATCAATCCCTGCCCTTGATAACAGCGCATCGAGCCGTAATCACCCTTTCATCCTTGAAATTCCGCGAATCCGCAGTTGTTCAAGCTGAATGTGCACCGACACCTTTACTCGATATTCTAATTCCCTACCTCCCCTTCCTACTTTCCCTTTCGCCAAGGCTGTGTTATAGTATCATAGGGTATCCCCTGGGCTTTGACTACACCGTGAAAAAAAAAAACTCCTTGCCCTCTAGTTCTCCCAGTGAGCCGAAGAAGTAATCGCCTTGAGTGTTTGGCCATGCAGCTTCTGTAGAAATCGTTGAAAAGGATACGTATGCGCTCCACATGCCTACATAAGGAGCAACGTCCTGCCACAGCGGTAGTGATATTAAGCAATTATATAAGTAAAAAAACAGTTCTCTTTGGGAAAATGTTTGGTATCAGCTGTCTTGAGGTTTTACAAGTAGGCAACCTGGAACCCAGCAGAGAGTGACCCTGTAATGGTCCCCCAAAGCAGAGAAATTTCTAGGCCATTGACAACGTTGTTTATTGACGAAATACGCTACAGTTTCGATATGTCTGTGTAAACACATATGCCTGACTGAGGCACTCCATTTACATCCCACTCTCCAGCGCTAGGGATACTAACAGAGGAGGCTCATTTTTGCTTTTTTAATGCCATCCTCTATGTTTTTCTTCCAGCCTAACTTATAGTTTAGTATAACCCCCAGGTACTTGGCTTCGTTTGTAAGTTTAAGAATAGCACTACCCAGTAGTGGCAAGTTCAAGGTCGAACAGCTCTTCTATTAGTAGAGAGAAAGACTTGAGTTTTGATACTCAGGATATGACAACTTTTGCTGTAATAGGTGGATTGACTGTTCCTATCCGATCGATGTAGAGTTTAATGTATTGTTAGTTTGCTTTTCTTAGTTAAGGCATTATTTAATTATAGAAGCATTGATTACACTGAAAGCCGGAGTTAACTAGCAGACTAGAATCTCACCGCTCACCTTTCCGCTTACCTGTAGTTCATCCGAAGATTTCCTAAAAACGTCGAGTTGTATTTTATTCTCTGCACTTTTTTACATATTGTGGTATGGTGATTTACTTTACTACGAATGATTGAGGCAATTCTGCTTGAACCTGAGAATTGCAGTTTAAAATTTTATTCAGAAAATTGTGAATGAATTCGCAACATTTGTCAGGTTATAATTCCCAACCTTCTCCTCTCCAAAATTTCCGTCCACCTTAGTTGTGTTATGCGCATCACAGGGTTATCCCCTGAGCTCAGGCAATGCCTTAAAAAATGTGATCCGGTGTCTCAGTATATTCCAATCACAGTCTGCATACATCATTCTCAAAATCCCCATACACTTGAAGTTATTTTTAAAGGTCTCGTACTCAGTATTTAGCAAAACTGATCATTTGAATATTTCTCTATCCATGTTTAGAGATTTCCGTCTGGTCGGTCAGCTCGACAACCTTGTTCCTTTCTTAATTTGCCACCGGTTTTGGTATTCTTTCATGACCCATTTCTCTATCAGGTCTTGCAGTATGTCTCCTCAATATGGTTGTGGGCCTTAAAACTCCATTTTTTGAGAAGAAGAATTTACGGATTGTCAGTTCGGGTTGTGACGGATTCTCCAACCAATCCTGGCTAAACTATCGACTAAAACCCTCCCTCCGTCTACAAGAATTCCAACTCTGAGCCGTTTACCACATTACTTCGGGCTGGGCCTTTTGTTTTAGGTTCCCTCTGGAGCGCCTATCGTGGCCTCTCTTTTCCTTGGATAAATTAATCTCCGTGCTGGTGTTGCCAGCTGGTCGCCCAGTTCAATGGGAATTTTACATCGTCGCTTCGAATTGTCCCTCAAGTAGTCCAAAGCACGAATCTGAGTTTTGTAACACCTTTCAATAATCCTAACCCCCTTGATACTGTCCGTGGGTAACGTGAATTTCGGAACCCTTTTACTTGATCTACAACTAATTAAAAAAATCCCTTTCAATTATTCTTTTTATTCTAATTGCATTGAAAATAAATGCAGAAGTATTTGTATTCTTGAAGAAATACTCTTAGATCAAAATTCTAATTACATAAAACACTCACGTCTTACTGACTTTATAAAAGAAAAAATATAAAAGAGCATACATTATTCATCTATGCATCTACAATCTGACACAGATCTCGTAAAATGTCCTTATTAGAAGGAATGCATTACATTTTCCAACAACTTTTCCGAACTATGTTCACCTCCAACCATCATAACGCTGCACACATATTTACAATCCTCTGATTCATCTGAAAAAATTGATCCCAAAGTCTAGTCTCCCAGATATTCAATAAAATAGAGTCGTAAAATTTCTGGAATAATTCAGGATTTTATCCCCATGAATGCATCTGTGGACATCACGTTACTTAGAGACTGCATCAAATGTACGCTGAAAAGTTCAAGAAAATTTGAAATTCTATTGCAGTTGAAGCAGATAGAAACTTTTATCGAGGACGAAAGAAAAGCTTCTTGAAGGAAAAAAGCTGTGGAAGAAGTCATAAATTTGCAAATTATTTGAAGTCTCCCAGATGAAACTGAAATGATGAATATAACGAGGTCTGAAAGTGACTTAACTTAATGAGACTAGCCCTATCCGGTAAAATTATTCAATCAAGAACGCTTGGAGTATTTTCATGACCTTCCCGGCATTCCCATAATTAAGCACTTGACCTGGTAACTTTATTATCAGCATCAAGGGTTAGACTCTGAACATTAATTATTTTTCCCTTATTCCTTTATTTCACGTAGCTCCTTAACATCTACATGTACACTCCCAGGAACGTCACTTCTACGAAAATTATGTCCCGGCCACACGGTTCATGTCACCTTGGTGAGAACTGATGAAAAATATGAAAACTTCGATGGTGGTGGCCGTCCGTAAAGGTTGGACTACCGGTTTTAATATTTTCTCCAAATTGAAGAGATACAGGTGTTTGGAGCTTTTCTTTCGGATCTCAGCTCATACTATTTTTGGAGCATTCTTCTTATTCTTCCATGCAAAGGAATATTTTAACGAGGTGCACAACAGAGAAGAATGAAAATGGGAAATTTCAAAGGTCAGGGATAAAAATATAATTGGATTTCCTCTTAATAAAGATTTCAATACCTTAGTCATGGCGCCAGAGTACCCTATCCTAAGATTTCCCCAATTATAACAATATTTCGCGGTTGGTTGTATGATGACTGCCTGCAAGCGGATCAAACTAACTCAGTTTTGCATTGTTGGAGAAGAACACGTCCTCAGGGCTGTTTTTCTCGATTTAATAATAAGATAAATTTTGATATAATTGTCAATCCGATTAACGCGGCATAGTTATTTAAATTTCAACTGTGAAAAAAATCTTCTATCGTCGGTGTGAACATTATGTTAGAAACAACCTCGGTTTATGGTCATTGCGTGAAAACAGGTCAAACTCATAAAGCCACTCGAATATTCATTAAGCAGTCGCCATTCCTAAAAAACCGGAAAACCTTTGTATAAACATAAATTTTATAATTGTAAGTGAGCAATGGGGTTGCTAATTAGAGCTCGTGGAAGAGTTTCATTTTGGTAAAGTCCAAGAATAAATAGTAGGTAACATACACTTCGACAATAAGTGCTAACTAGAGATGTGAGCTAGGGAAAATTTCCCAATTTTTCCTGGGTTTATCTCCCTGGGTAGAGAAAATTGCGGGAAAAATGCTGGGAAAATTGAATGGGGAATGAAATTACGATTAATTTTTTTGTTGAAATCACTTCTAGATCAAGTAGAATTAATTAATTACAATTTTTTTTTATATTACTGTGCAAAGATTATAAAATCTTATTCTGTACTACTAAATTCGATAAGCCAAGAAAATCCAACACTGGGCAATTGAACTGAATAAGCATTTAAGGAGAAACAGTAAAATTCATAGGCGAATAAAATTCAATACAAATTCAAATGAAAGACACCAAAATTAGAAATATGTATTAAAGAAAAATTAAAACAAGAATAAGAAAAAGGAAGAAAACGAATAAAGGAAGCATATTTACCAATTTTGCAAAATAATGGAATGATTAAATAAAATACTAAATGAAGAAATTAATGAATACATGAAAGCCAAATTCAAGAAATGCCTATTGGAGGAAGCCAGCTGGATATTAGCAGGAAGAGAATTCCATTTCCGTATGACTTGGATAAAGTATAGAGAGATACACACTATGGAGCCAGAAACCGAAAACCTATGCAGGAACAGGACGTTTTTTGCGTAGAATTCTATGCAGAAGAGTGAGTTCGCGTCGGGCCAGGTATATCGTCTCAGTATGCGTCATCACCCAAAACTATTTTCGTAGATTCTTCAAAAACCAGCCTCAAACCTGGAAACCGTTTCAATGAAAGAAAGCTATGACAATTTAAAAGTTCTGTCGCAGGATATTGATTAAATATTAAGATTATTCTTGAAAAATATGTGCAGATTTCAAAGTAATAGCAGTTCTTATGGGAATGCAGCCAGGATATAAAAAATACTGTACTTTCTTTGCCTTTGGGATAACAGAGATAGGGAAAACCATTATATAAAAGACAGTGGCCAGTTTTCAGCCTGGTATTGGAAACATACGTTATCCTCCCTTAGTCGAAAAAATACAGTTGTTCTACCCCTCTATATATAAAGCTGATTTTCATGAAAAATTTTGTTAAATCGCTTAATTTTGAGGGCGATGCGTTTAGATGCCTAAGGGAAAATTTTTCAAAATTATCTGAGGCAAAAATAAAGGAGGAGATTTTTGTTGGACCACAAATCAGGGAATTACAGGATGATAACATATTTTTACAGAAACTAAACGTTGAAAAGTGAAGAGTGCCCACAAGATATTAAAGAAAACACTAGCAATAGAAGCAAGTAAAAAATTTCACAAGTACTTTTTTCTCTCGTCACCGGAACCCATGGTTTGCTGATCATCTACGCCGGCGCGTGCGTCCGAGTGGGTTGAGGCGCACGTATACAGATTTTCTCTCATGTTGGCGTGGGTTCGAATCAATCTCGCACAGAACACGGCGATTTATCTGGGTACCAGTTGTTGAGGCAATTCTACTGACAAGAATTGTACTTTTGAAGTCACTATTGAGGCTCACTTGCAACATTTTCGACATTTTATAAACATACACAAGAAAATCTTAAAGAATCCTTTTTAAGCGGCACAGACAGAGAAGAAATATCTTTGTTAATAACAAAATGAAGGGATTTTTGTTGTAAAGAACAGCTCTTTGTCTTCTGAAGATAACACGAAAGGAATCATTTTAGCATCTGGTAATGTAAACGAAGGCTCCAAAATATACCAGCAAACCTTGCTTAATAACAAGTGAATGAAAGTTTTTGGGAAAACAAAGGTTATTTGGGAAAGCTCTAAACGGGTCTCTGTTCTTGTTTGGTGGAAAGGGCTTTGCAAAATACAACCCGTTTTTAGCATACCCCCTTCGTCCTTTGAAAGGATTTGATCTACTCTCGGAAAAACGCCTGCTGAACTTCGAAATAGGATGACACGCGAACGTGTACAAAAGCTTGTTTGCATACAATCATCTCATTCAATCACAATATCGCAAATAGATAATAGTGTTATATCTGTTAAAAAGCATCAACTATGGAGAAAAAGCTCTTAAAGAATTAAAGACGAAGAAAGAATGTTTGTTAGAATTAATTTTATTTTTATAGCCCTAGAATTATGTATGTAGGTGATAGTACTGATATGATGCAATAAAATAAACTTCAATAACTTTATTTATATATCATGTATTAAAATTCAACTAGGTACACATTTTCTGCATTTATTAGTATTTTTCAGGATGTGGTACACGACAGATCCTGCAAATAGAAATACCTAATTTCATTCCGTTTTCTTTTTGACGAGCATATTCAGCATATATTCTATTGAACTTTCTTACTTCGGTGACTTTTTTCAAAAATATCTTTTGTTACAATGTTTTTATTAACTCACTTTCTCTGTCCGCGACAAATCTTGCAATCAACATTTCTATTACTTCTTCACAACCCCCTTAATATGGGTATTAAATGAAAGGGTTTGACGAGTAAAATGTGATTAGCTATGTAACGTCATTTAAATTAAAATACAAATTACAAAATTATCCACTACACCCAACGTCAAGGTATGAGCGGTGCGTCGATGACTGAATGACACAGGGGTGTATAAAAATACCATCTCGCTAGAGTCTAACCTAAAGGCATATCCTGTTGTGATAAGCGCCTTGTTCTTTTACTGTAGTTCTGGGGGACTGATTGTTTTTTATCTCCAATTTTCGTGGGAACAAAAATGAATAAATACAATAAAAATTTAAAATAAACTGGGTTCGACTGGTCCACCCAAATTGCCAACTTCTCATTTGAACATTTTGTCTTACTTTTAAAAGTTTAATTGTTATAAAAACACGCCAATTCAATTTTTTTTTCAAACCTTATCAAGTATTTATTATACGTCGAATGATATTGGTCCGGAGTTATGGTTGCCAAACGTCCTTAATTTGTAAGACTATCCTTGCTTTAAAGGTCATGTCCTTTCGTCCTTGCTTTATTATATGTGTCCTTACCCTTCGCAAAAGATAAAAAGGTTTAAGAAAGTTAATTTGAGAAAATTTTGTCTAATTTATATCTTACGTACCACAATGTAAAAAAGGAATTTTTCTATTGTAAAAGAACAATATATTTATGTCTTTTACCTATTTGTTATGTGTTATGTCAATATGAGAATATATACCTTTATGTGCTCTTAACATGGCACAGTTTGCGACTTGTTTACTTTTTATTTTCCTGTACATTTCAGTTTTGTCCTTACTTTTTCTTATATTTCTATGATTTGTCTTTAAATTCAACTTTCACTGTTGGCAACCCTACCCGGAGTCGATATAATTTTCAGTTCTCAGTTCTCGGCATTCAAGAGAAAACAAAAAGGTTCACGAACGTACGTACACACACACACACAGGAACAAACATCTCTCTAAAATGATGGATTCGGACTCTAGGGCCCTCGAATCGTAGAGTTATGTCGAAAATTTTAATTCGAAAAATCAATAACTTCCAAATGAGGAGTTAACAAACTGCAACTTCGGCAATGATCCAAGAAAAGCACACAAAAAGCAATGAGAAAGGTAAAACAAACGACTTTTAGAAAAAAAATGCCAAAAACAACAAAACAAAAAACGTTTTTTTTAAACAACGCTTTGATAAATAATTTTTTAACATTATCTAAAAAAAATTAAAATTTATCTAGATTAATAAAACTAAAAGCGTTGAGCGAGAAAATTTATCAATATATACAAGATTCCCGAGATAATTAACACCCAACAGATAATAAATATATACATATAACATTTCCTTCCGCCTAAGCTGTCTGTGTGCTTATAGGGTTGTCCCCTGAGATTAGGTAATACCTTAAAAAATATGTATATATGTATATGTATATATATATATATATACAAGGACAAATTTTACAGCATCTTTTCACGCTCAACGCTTTTAGTTTTGATAATCTAGATACATTTTAAATTTTTTTGTAAGGTTAGAAAAATTATTGTTTTTAAAAGTTTTTTTTACATTATCTTTTTATTAAAAATTTCAAAGATAAATCTTTGGAACGTCTTCTTTTATAACTGCCACATGTTCCAGGTCCTATGTTGCATTAATTTTAGTCAGTAGAAATTGTTTGTATGGAACATCCTTTTTAATACATACATTAAAATTACACAAAAAGCCAAATATATAATTTTCTGCCATATGTTGAAGCCAAAAGCATTCACTAAATTGGTCATCTTCATAAAAAGGGTGATTATTGCCAGGAATAACTGACAAGGGTGCAATAATTGTGTTGTTGTACAATAAATATTTTCGTCTTAAAAATACTTAATATGGGACGAGAAAAAAATACTAAAATGGGACGAGACGCGGCTTAAAGCTTAGTGTGCTTGTGAGGTTTCTTCAGAGAGGGTGCATCCCAGACAATTATATCAATTTATGATCCGTAGACAAAATAAACCCCTTAAATGGGAATCCACTTAAGAAAAATGTAATTTTTTTTACATAATTTCACGGCACCGGCACGTATTCGCTATTATGAAAATCTATACTACTTTGAAGTTTAATAATTACCTAAGTTGAAGAATGTACAAACACGAGTTAACTCGTGACAGGTCAACATCTACAAAATGCGAGTTAACTCGTGATCGTTAAACGTCGATATGTATAAACAAATAAAAATTTCAGTCTAAATCTATTTTTATTTATTTTATCTAACTTTGGAATTATATATGCACAAATACCAAAATGTAATGTGAAACTTCACGAGTAAAATAATTATAAAAAAAATAAATCTTCACAACTGCTTAGAAAAAGAACATTGTAAATCTTTTAATAAAAAAAGTATCCATGACTGGAAAGTCTTCATTTCCTCAACGAGAAATAAAAAACTCTTTAAAAAACTTTCATCATGCAGTACCATTATAACAAAGTTTTAAATCAGCAAGTGTAAAACTATCCTGTCAGTAGTTGTGAACAAAAGGAGATGTTTTGGAATAAGTTGCATTTCTCCAGCAGAGTGCTATTTTTTTTATTAAATCTTAAGATACTTATTGTTTCGTTTAAAAATTTTAGAAAGTACTTCTTCCCCAGAAATTCCATTTACATTTTCCCAACTCCACAGCCACTTCGTTATGATGAGCCCGAAAGCTATAAAAGACTCTTATAAATCCATTAACAACCGTTAAGACTCGTCAATTATTCCGCCAGAAGTGCCATAATTAAAATTTTTGCCGAACATTACTCCACAGAAATCAACCCCAATCCCCTACTCAGATCTTAAGCGTAGATAGGCATCTGTGAGAAGTTAAATGCGAATTGTTTCCGCGTAAAAAGGCAACAATGGTAATCACCATTGGATGCGGGTGATATTCTCCATTTCCAGCCATTCCAGAATGTTCAACCAGGATCACATATTTCTGGCTTTGGGAAGGAGTCTTCTGCCAGTAATACGTTATTAAAAGGGTACGTCAGGGTTCGAATGTTTATTCAATGGAGTTTATAAAAAAAAAACTCCGCCCCATAAACCAAAGTGGCATATACTCTTGTTTCCTGTTTTGTTTCAGTTTGTTGGGATTTTCCGAAAGTGAAAAGCTTGGCGTGTGAAGCATAATATTAACAGTGTGAAGTGAGGGTAGAAAAGTTTTCCAAAACAAAACGGTATAATGATGTCTACTGCATGGGGAAGTGTTGGAGCTTAAGTATGTGAGACGAGGAGCAAATTTGTTTTAAAATTAAAGGGAAAAATTGCCGTTGTTTGCGACGTACATTTTCCTGTACTGTGTGAAAAGAGGATTAGTGCACTGTTGTGTTTTGTTACTGATACTTTGTGCAAGAATAACCATATGCATCCTGTTTTTTTGGGGAAGATTAGCTGGTTTGATCACCTGTTTGTTTGAAGTCTTGACTGCGTTAAGATTAGGTACGATCCTATAACAAAAATGGCACAGATTACACTAAAAGAGATTTCAGATAAGCGAAGATTAAGAATCCATTTTAACCTCACAAATGTTGCTAGTAAATCTACAATTCCTTTTTTTATGAAATATCAGTCTTAATATTCCAGTGGTTTCACGAGTATAATTTATTTTTGTCAGCAGATTTGCCTCAACTGTTGGTACATAAATAGGAAGAAATCTGCAAAGCTACGCTTTAAAATACAACATTTGCTGTCATGATCTTCATATTCTTCGACAATACCTATACCACTTTTTTTACGTAATGTTTCAGTTGGATATAAATTGGTAAAAAACTGTAAAAGAATAAACGTATAAATGTGGTCTCAGATATGCGAGCGTTTTACTATGTATATGTGTCGAATACACTGCGACTCCACAGGCAGGAGTCCGAAATTGGAAAGTATTCAGAAAAACTTAAAATAGAAAAGCTACCTACATTTAATATCATAAATCAGACTTTTCTGTGACAGTCTCAGAATGCATGGTTTGAAAGTACATTACACTTTCTTTTATAGAGTGAGAACCAGGGCAAAATTTATGCAATATTTCTGGATTTGTGAAAATTTCGTAAAATTTTGTGGAAGATGTATATCTTGATGTTATCAAAGACTGAGGGTGCTATGGCTATCCCATGCCTGAGGTATACTACGAATTCTAACTATGCTTATGACGTCAAAATTACATATTCCAGGTGCAGTTTTTTTTTGCGTCAAGCCACCTCATTTTGATGTCATAAACCTGTTTAAGTATCGAGCTCTGTTGTCACCAGGTTGTCATATTTTCTTAACGATTTGGGTGTTCTTTTATGACGCATTTCACTATGTCTTCTTAATGGCGGAATATGGTTGTGGGCCTTAGAACCACATAGCCGCCCGCTTTTTGCTAAAGTGCCGGCTTTTCGATTCACTTCGATCTCTACGTGCTCTCCAACCAACAAAGTCTGACCTTATTTTTCGAAGCGTACCATTGGAAGAACCAAGAGAAAAGTTCTAAACGTGAAGCGAGAAACACTTAGCTGGTTAGTTTGTTTGACTACTGATCACGGTAATTGTGGATAAAATCTCATAGAGGTTGGAATCCTAGGGGTCGATACATACACACTGTGTCTGGAGGATACTGAGACGACGGAGCCCATTGTACATATAGCGAGCAGTAGGATGGCTATCACAGGCTGTCCCATGGAACTTGAACACCATGAACAAATGCTCGAAATAACAGGAGGCGTCGGAGTTAAGGAACTACCTAGAAACTTTCCCACGTGGATCAGTTAAGACAGCTCTTGGCAGAGGAATGAAAAAGAATTCAAAGTCAGAGGTCAGCTTTGATATCCCTCGAACGATTATAATAAAAATGTTCAACGATTTAAGATAGTTTCAGAATTCTTAAATTTTTCCCGGCTTGCCAGTTAATTTTGCTATTATGACATAAGTAACTGCAATAGAGTCCTAATCTCTTTTACCCATAGCTCTATAACTCGCTCGACGGAGACCGAGCGGTCTGAATGGGTTCGAATCCTGCAAAGATTGCGGTGATTTATCTGAGTAACACTTCTACTGACGAGAATTGTATTTGAGAAAGCATTAGGATATTGCTCAGTAAAAGTTTTAAGCCAAAAATTGCGGCGGTTTCTTCAACATGAAACCAATTAAAAAAATATTTACAACAAGTCAATTTTCTTTGTATAATTTGAAATCTTTGGAAATTAAAATCGAGTATTAAATTTCCTGCCTTCAAGAAATTTAATATAAATCATTAATCAAGAAATCTTTGCGCGGAGTTTTTCTTAAGAGATAATTTTTCAGGAAAATACAAAGAAGCAATTTCCGCAGAAGACTCAGTAACGATTACTCAATAGTTAAATATATATATATATACATATACATAGAGTAGAAATTTTCGCAGTTCCCAGAAATGTCAGCGAAATAATTAAGGAATAAGACAAAGTTACAATTAGTCCTGAATTTTTGTTAAGAGCCAAAGACTGTTGTACTTGTGTCAAATGCAAAAATTTCTCTTCTCCGGATGGCAGAGTAAAGAAACCAAGAAAAGCTTGAAGAAAACAGTATAAATTAATGGCTTAATTGTTCCTTTCCATTTACCAAGAGCTTTCACGATTCATGTAAATTTAGCGTTTCCGGTTAAGTCATGCATTTCAGGACTTTAACCCCATCAAATTCGTTGTACAGCAATTTTCCTTTTTAAGATTCTTGTCTGCTTACTTCTATAATTTTCTTAGAAAAATGTTGAACGCCCTGTAAACAGGCTTAAGGATTTGCTTTCTGGTTTAAAATTTCAAGCCTCATTATTTTCAAAAGGTTTAATCAGGTTATAATTGGCGGAATAGGTTAGGAGTACTTGTAGGTTCCCGCAGAGATGCCTTTAATGATACTTGCTTTTTTGTTTTTTTTGTAAACCAAGTACCCGTTGATTTTGTCTGTTTAATGTATCCGCGGTATTATTCAACATTGCGTTTTTAGAACTTTTCAACAATTCCACTTAGGGAAACTTTGCTCCCTTAAAAATATAACAAACTATAATTTACCTGCACAAGTTATGCCTCTCTGAATTATAAAGTAGAAGCGTAACTTTTAAGAAGTTTTTCAGAATTCAAAAGAAATTTTTCTTTGTACCCTCTCAACAAGGTTTTTTTTAGAGCGTTGCAATGTAATCACCAGACACTCTTGTAAGTCTGGGAATAAATGTGGCAAAATACTATTCTTATTTTCCACAGAGGCTTGTGGCTAAATCAATGAAAAAAACTTTCTTAACAATCTCCCTTAAAGAAACTTCTATTTAATTGAAATATCGTTTAAAGAACGCATTAATTTATGGAATTCATAACAATAGTGGAATGGCGAATGAATTAAGTTAAAGAGGTTAGTAAAATCTTAAATAATAAAATAAAATACGAAATACCTGTGCCTATCTGCCACATTACAACTCTTAGGCAGTGTTACCTCTGGTATCATGAAATTTACACTTTTTTTATGCTATTATGCAAATCCAGATGAATGGGAATATTTTCAGGTCACTACAAAGCTCCACTCCCGATTTATGTTAAACCTTGTCCACACCAAAAAAAAACATCCTGAGGCAAACAAACCTGAAACATAATTTTTATACCCTATATGATAGATAGGGTATATTAGTTTTGATCCAACGTTTGTAACGCATAGAGCTAATAATCCTGGAGCAGAAGAATTATATACATATGCTCTGAATGTGAAAACAAATCGATTTAAGCATGTCCGTCTGTCCGTCTGTCCGTCCGTCCGTTCGTCTGTATACTCGATAACTCGAGAACGAATTGAGCTTTATATTATATTAATTTATATTACTTTATAAATTCATATTACTTTCAGAAAATTTGTAGATCTAAGTTCGAAAATGGGGTGAATCCCCCCACTCCATCAATAGGCCGCCAAATTGAATTTTTAGATTACTGAACATAATCCAAAATTTTCAAAAAATTTTCTGGTCTAAGTTCGAAAATGGGTGGATCCCCCCATTCCTTGGTCGGGCCGCCATATTATTGGATTTTTGGATTATTGGACATAATTCGAAGGGGAAGCAACCTATCGCTTGTACAGATGAGTTTTATGAGATTCCAAGTCAGGAAAATAAAAATAAGCCAGGTCCGCCACTCCTTGGTTGGGCCGCCATATTGAATTTCCAGATTATTGGACAAAATTCAAAAAGGAAACAACCTATCACTCTAAAATTTTCTACCGAAAAGTTTTATGAGATGAATTATATTTATATAATATAGAGTATCAAGTAATCAGCCTAAGGCTGATTATATATTTTATGTTTTTAACGTACTAGTTGGTGGAAAATTTCAGGAAAGAGGAGATTGGAAATTTTTAACCTGAGAAATGTTGCAACGCAATGAACATTTTTAAGAAAGATGGTGGATTCTCATTTCCGTAAGGTATATCTTTTCCATAATTCCCTTGTTTGTATGTTAAATGCGCATACTCGAAAGTTTGAACAATCTTATTGAAAGGATAATACTTACAAGTATATTTAGCTATATTACGCTCGATACAACAAATGTTTTAATAAGAAGTTTTTTCTTCTTCCACTCATGTTCAAAATCAAACCAGTAGAATGTAACGAAAGCGCATATAATTTTATCTACAAATAGATAAACCATTGCCAATAAAATAAAAATGAATTGTTTTTAAGAATAATATATCATTATTACCCGTTTCCATTTATCTATCAAGACGTTAAAGGCAGAAACAGAATGACAGCTTCAGATTTATGGATAAAGTAGTCAAGAAAAAAAACTTATCAGTTTTAAATTTTCGCTGCCCAAAATTCAAAATTACAAGCCGATATTTTTTTCTTTGTTTACTTCCATCGTGAGGTCGAAGCAACATCGACAAACATAGACGTCATAATATAAGTAGACCATAGATATCATAATATAAATAGATGAAGCGTTTCCGAACAAACGCATACCAGATAATTGTGTTTTTTTTGGGCAACGGAGTTAAGAAAGCTTGAAGGAACAGTTCGAATCCATGAAGTACAGCTTCGAGCATGTAAGTATGAAGTGGAACTCAGGCAAAATTTCCGTGGCCAATTTTAAAGTGGTGTGAGTCTACACAAATACTTTGAAAAACGTGCAAAGTAGTAGTTATTGCTTTGGCATGGGTAGGCGCAATAATTTTTAGTCCCAACTCTTAGGTGTCTTCAAAAATTATTTATTTTTTAATGCAAGTCGAGTTTCGCCTGATAACGTTGAATATTTTTAAGGAAGCCTCCCTCCTCCTTTTTCAACCGGGCTTGGGACCGGCTTTGGCGGAGTTGCGGCGATGGCGGACAATTTATATATCTCCGAAAGGTTAAATTTTATTGCCCCCGCAAGGCATAGCTATTTTGTGCCGGCACTGAACATTCCTACAAACAAAATTATGTCAAATTATCTTATGTTAAAATATTAAAAAATTTGCTAATTAGAAATAATCCTCAAAGAAAATTATATTTTTTTGTATGAAATCTATAAATTTAAAAAGAAAGCAATTTTTATTTCATAGTACTCACGAATGAAACGATATGCCGGGCTTTGCACGTCGCATTCTATTTTCACATATTTCCACTACACACTTCATCACTGTTATTGTTTTTATAATTATTTATTTAAAATCTGAGATCACTTCACAAATTTGCATGGAATTAACGATTTTAAAATACCGCGTTAGCTTTTAAATACTTTTTAACTGTTTTGTTTTGGTTT